>MNPL01004306.1:0-14600 GCA_002081605.1 Tropilaelaps mercedesae
ATATATATATATATATATATATATATATATATATATAAGTAGCAGCTGACGGGATCGCCTAGAAAGCATTCAATACATCCTATAAAGAAATTTTCACAGAAAAATACGGTAAAAGAAAAGAAGATGACCGATTATCGGAAAAAAGAGAAGAAAACGGATGCAAGTTATTCTTTTTTTTAGGGCTGACCATCGGCCAACATTTAACGTCACGGTAGTGCTTTTGGCATTACCTCAAGACGGGCCCCATATAAATATGAATATGCAACGGCGGGGATCGAATATGTACACCTACGTGTATCCTCCGGTTGGAAGGCGCAAAAGAACGCATCAACCCACTGAGCTCCACAATGCAATTTATTCTGCGAACAGCTAAGTGGCCACGAAATTGTAATATGAGAAAGCTTAATGCTAGTTAAAGGTCATAGCAGCTATTTTTATTTGAGGGATTCGCATAATTGATATCATTTGCGCAATGAAAATCTGGGTTACTACAGAGCTATAAGTTACACCGAATAAGCAGTCAATTTTAAAGCGGGTTTAGCAGTCATGTTTGGTCGCGGTTGATTGTATCATGCACATCGTCTGTAGACCCAATCTATTCTCTTCTCGCACTCTTCCATATCCGCTTGTTAAGCCTATCTATCTATGTTCCCACAACCACAATTTCATGGAAGGAAGTCCTGCTTCTACTGGTGGTTTTCCTTCACTCGTTTCAGCGCTTTCTGTTGCACGTAACTGCGCGTACTTGTCCCTCACTTGTAGAAAGGCAGACCAGACGATGCAAAAGACGAAGCGAAATCCGAAAGCTCACGAGAGAAGTGCAAAGTGATGTTGTACGAAAACCAAGAACGAGCCGAAGACGAGACTGAGACCATCACAAAAGGCGCAAAATTGAGGTGGGGGTAGCGTGTAAATGCAATGAAGAAGTCGCGGTCTTTTAGTCGGCAGTGTTGCTTACTGGCATGGTACATCGTCAAGATACGAATGTCGACGAAAGAGAAGACAAGGAAGAAAATCACTAGAGTGGAAGTTAGGTACTTGCATATACAGGCAAATAACAGACAAGACAAAAAAGAGTTAGTTTTGCTTTTATTGGAGCTGAAAGAATCTCTAATATTCATTCTTTAATTTTAGGAAAACTCAATAAGCGTGAATAAGACCGGCAAGGTTAAAAAGACATAGACAAAAGAATTGAATAGCAAATTAAGATAAATACTCTCCGTCATTGAGAGTATAGCGTGCACATTGTTATATTACTATGTGCAATACTAGTACCGGTAAATCACTGCTACCTTATATACGTTCGTCGTGTAATCAGCTGTTTAGCGCAATTTTAAATATTACTCTGACGATCTCTAAGTTTGTAAAATTGCATCAGCGTTTTCTCATCGTCCCACGGAATCTTCTGTCAAGTATATTATTTGTAAAGCTCATAGAATCCTTACCCCAGAGTGTGTAATCTGTTTATACTCGCCTAGGTGTTGAGATACGAGGCAATTGTTACGGTTACGTTTCAACATTAGTTTATTGGTATCTACAGTAAGAAAAACAAGAAAGATACCGACCCTTACATTCATACCCACTTCAGAAAGGAAAGAGAAGGTTTACGATTGTAGAATTTTTCACTTACGCCTTAAGCACTACATTTTGAGGTGCGATTGATTATGCAAAAATATAATCAATGAATGAAAGCAGCGTGAAAAGTTTTGCACGGTTAGTCGTGTTCGCGGCAATCGTTTTGTTAAAATGGTGTTTTCTAGACTTCATGGATCGTTCAAATGGATAAGTAACTCCTTAGATCCAACAGTTTCTATTTATGCCAGCCTACCCTCAGAAAATCTTGCTAAAAAAGCTTTAGAGTGCTTGAAGTGTCGGTTTCCGTCGGCAGATAGCAGCTAGAGTTTGTTTAGAATTAATTTAAGGCAAATGCGCATGGAAAGGAGGTTACCTTGGCAGGTTTTACGATGGAGGCTGTCTTCTCACAATCTCGATAGACGAAGCCCCAAGCCTCAAAGAGCAATGAGAATAAATACGATAGACTTCGTATATTTAGCTAATTTGTCCATTACAAGCAGTTAAAATTTCCAATGAGCGAAATCTGCTTGACTTGTTTTGAGAGCCAGCTGAGGTTGGGTTGGAGGCTGCACATTGGATAATAACCGAATGCAATGCATACACGACCTTTATTCGAACTCTATATCAACTTCAATCATTGATAAATTACTAATGTATGCTACATCCGAGATATAAGTGTCACGGCAGCATATAAATAAATTGTCAAAGATACTAAGGTTGGTTCTTACTTTCGCGGTTATGTTTAGCCACTGCGTGTATCAATACGTCTTCAAAGTTTTTATACCCGATTTTTGCTAATTGCTTGGGAATATATCGCACTGTATGTCATTTTAGGGACACTCCTGTATCAGTGATCTTGAAGCTCATGCTACAGGTATCTCGAGCAATGGAGTACCTTGAGCAGAGGAACTTTGTTCATCGCGATCTCGCCGCCCGGAACGTTCTTCTTGTGAATACGCATTTTGCCAAAATTTCTGATTTTGGCATGAGTCGGACACTGGGTATCGGACGTGATTACTATAAGGTAAATAAAGTTCTTCTCATGCTGTCATCCTTAGAAGTTGTTTCTGTTGCTCTTATTGTATTATAGTCTTTCTGTTTGTCGAGTTGGTGGCATAGTTGTAATAGTTATAAACCTGGCATATGACATTGCGAGAAGATTCAACCAAAAATCTGGGAAGGGCAAAGGAAAGCCAAACATTATGCTACATACCTAGGTCGGCATCGGTTTCGATGGCATAAGTAAAATTAAGCCGCTACTAGACGCACAATATGAGCTAATGCTTGACCATAAATTTGTATGACAGTACCAAAAAAGCTGGATCAAAATCGGATACACGGTCGAATACTCATATACCCGAACGACTAAATGGCCATGGTTCCAGCGAGCCTGCACGAGTGGAATCGCTTTGTCAACAAACCGTTTTGTCTGCACCGCCGAAGATAAATTCTTACTGTCAGCTCCTGAACACGCGGGGAGCCTAACTAACGCATGGAAACTAAAAAGGGATCTTGACATCCAAGAAGAGTGGCATGCACTAACAGAAAACGTAACGTATAACTATTATGGGTAATATGCTCGATGCGACTTTGCGTACCTTTTGTATTCCAGGCAGAGACAGCAGGCAAATGGCCCCTGAAATGGTACGCGCCAGAGTGCATATACTACTTCAAGTTCAGTACAAAGTCAGACGTGTGGAGTTACGGAGTCACGCTTTGGGAGGCCGTGAGCTATGGTGAACGACCCTATAAGGTGGGTAGTACCTGGTAATTGAACTCGTTTAGCTAACAAATCAATTAACTAAATGTTGATATTTAGTGCCACACGTTCAATATATGTAAACCACTCATGTATAAAGGTTCTTCATTAAGTGAAAATAGTTGTCTCAATTTGTTGTGAGTTTCAAGTACGGACTACTGACAGGACCATCCTTTTGCCTCAATGCTTTACAGAATTTGGCTGGTCAAGATATCTTAGTGATGTTTGAAAGCAACAAAAGGTTGGAAATGCCTGATGAGTCTCCGCCCGAGGTCTACGATATTATGTGGAAATGTTGGGCCTACATGTAAGTATAAACATGGTTTTACTTAAGCCATTGGAGTCAGTGGTATCTTAATCTAATAAATCAGTCTTCATATAGCCTTATTTGCCTATAGACATGAAAACTTTATAAGTCATACTTTTAAGCCTTCAAGGAATTCAACAAATTCAAGGAATTCGATAAACGGAAGATTTTTACCCATAATTAAGTTATACCGTAACGTATAGCCTAGTATGTTTATTGGCTGTTATCGTTTCACTTTACCTGTATGAAATTATCCAAGGACAAGTTGTAAGCAGAGACTGTTCTACATGAGGTTCTATATCGTTACTACAGGAACGCATCGCAGGTCTTCATGTACCTAAATGTTATACTTGTTTTATTTGCTCATTACCATTATTAAGTATACGGTGGATCTTACCGATGCAATCAATCTATGACAATGAGTTTCCTTTACTTGACAAAAGCCTGGACCTAAAAAAATGAAATAAAAGAGTAATTTGCCGAAGTTGTGACTCTGTAATAAAGAGAAAAGCATTTCTGTGGTGATAAAATTTGCAGGCTAACTGTTAATCAACCTTTGTTTGCACAATCATGTTAGGGTAAATACAAAACGATACGATTGCCGTATTCAAGGTAATCAAAAGCAAATTGCGCCATATCCAAGTTTGCATAGAACTATGTAATATCGTATGATAGTATTATGCAATAACTTATTGTTATGTAAACTGTTCGCATATTTCTTATATGGTAACTTTGAGGCATCTGAAATAATTCTGCATTCAGTTCCCTGACAAATATTTTTATTCGTAAGGCGTCGAAATTATAGAAGACTTAGTTATTATTATATTTTTATATATTTTTTATATATTTTTTTTATATATTTTATATTATATTATTATAGAAGAAGAAAGAGAAGTAGTTAACTTGCATGTAGAGCGATTTCTTGAAATTATTCCTGTGTGTTTTTTGAGACGAAGAAGCATTCATGTGCGCTTCAGTTTACCAAAGCTAGACAGGAAGTTTTATGAAAAAGCCCGTCACATAATATCAGGTTTCCTTTAAACTAAATGATAGCGGCAAGTGAATTTGCTCATGTTGTGTACGAGCGTACGATGTGTATGAATGAAATGGGCGGACTGAGCGTGGATGTAGTTTGCCGCTACACAAACCAAGTAGCGCCTGCGCTGTTTCTTGTAAAATATGTATCACCACTCTCGGGGCGGGAAGTCGAACAATGTACAATGATGAGGCAGTCGGGTAGCCTAAGCGAATCGTGTCTAAAAATGAAAGGTACGCTGAGTAAATGGTGGTAGATCAAATGGCAAAAGGGGCAAGAAGCGAGATGAGAAGAACAACGCTAGTTCTAGCGGCATACTGACGAACTTATGGAGCGCCATGGCTGATAGAGCCCAAAAGACATTACAGGTTACTCTCATCTGCCCCAAATGCAATCGACCTTACTTCTATTACTGTAAGTTCCGTCCGCGCCTCCGCCACCGCCACTGCCTTTGCTGTCCAAGCAAAATGGCTCGAGTAAAACTGCGGCGGCCGTCGAAGGTAATTGCATAATGCTCCGCCGATTTTTTTATTTCGCTAGACTGCTGCCACACGATGTACGCCGTACTACACACCCCGTTACGCAGTTATCGTAAACGTTTTACATCGTGGTTCAACAATGGCCTCGTGGTCTTGGCCACAGGTAGTCGCTTGAGAGCGACAAGTGGTGACATTGGGCAGAAAAAAGTTCAAGTCAGTTTCGACATTGTAGTGAGATGGAACTCGCTATTTTGACAGTACACGTCGCACACATGTCTAGTGCGATTAATTTCGCTATGTTAGTTTTTTATATGGTAATATGGTAACTGTCGACTTAGCAGATATTTGGAATACCATTAGTGACACAATGTGATAAAACAAAAGTGTGACCTGCAGACACTCGCAGGCTTTGCCACTAGCTACAAAAGAGAGCCAAAAATAAATCAGACTGCAATTCGATTGCACCTAGGTGACGAAGTGATTTAATATGACCAAACAAAGTGATAAAAAATGATGTAAGTAAAAGGCGAGCTAGACGGGATGAGACAAAAGAGCTTTAATATTAGGATAGAAATTAGACAAGTCAAGACGGATAGGATGTCTTCTAGAAGGACGACTTCCTGCTTGATGGGCTTAGCGCGTTAATTGGTAATGTACCTGAAGACAAAACGGAAAGAGGGCGACGACACCCGCGCTTCCTCTTATGCCATATGACGAAGTCCATATAATCCATATGACTCCATAATTTTTAACTACGACTTCCCGCAAAGTCAATTTGAATGAGACTTAATCTGGTGAAGAACATGCGAACGTAAGCCTATTAAAATCGATAACAAGAAGGTTTTAAAGACTGTTTTTTCAGGAGGAAGATATTAAGCTGGCTAAAGTGACTCAATTATGTATTAAGATTACTGGTTCATTAGCTAAACCAAAGAGCGCACGGGGTGAGCTTTCTGTTTGACATCATTCGCATTCGTTATCCCCCTAAAACTAATTTTCACAAATGCATATCAAATTCATGACGCATGTATATTCAGTTTACTGTCTATGTAAAATAATTTCTTACAAATGATTGCACTTGAAGTGCATTCATATGTAGAGTTTCGATTAGTACGCAGTATAGTTAATCCGGTTTCCTGTGTGTTCAACTTTGGCAGGCCCGAAGACCGTCCGAGCTTTAGCGAGGTTTGTGAGTTGATGAAACGTGTCATAGAAACCGGAGAAGTAGAGATGCAAAATTTATCGGACCGCGATGCAACACCCACCCAGGATTTTCCACCACCTCCATCAGACCTTGAAGAGGATGCTGAACTTAACGAGCTTTTACGTCTTGAAGAACAACTAGCCAACAGCCCGTCGCCCGTAATCCAAGCTGAAATATCGCTTCCAAACACTTCGTCATTAACATAAACATAGTCGAGATAGTTAAATTAAGGGCAGTGCACTGACTGATTGGCCAGTAAAGCGGATTTCATCAACATAGCTCAGTTTTCACGATGAATCTCTTCAATCAACCCTTGTTGATTGGCTAGTCGGCTAATCTTAAGTGCAAACTGTACAGTAACGCACATGCTAGCTTTCGTGCGAGTACTGCAGAAGACTTAATCAGTGTTTAGGCTGCTTCGTTTCCTTGACAGTAACTCACATGGCGGCTAATGGTGAATAATACAGATAATAAAGTAATGTTTTAAGGCTATAATCATTAATGATAAATGTGGCTAGCCATTTTGGATGCAAATTATATTGTCGCATAGGTGTTATAAGTATCGTAATAAAAATATCGGAATTTATATAGGGATAATAATTAAATGCTGCTACTCAGGCACATCTTCAGAAACATATGGTGAAAATTCAATATCGAAATTATACAAGATATGAACGGACACATGAAGGAAGTGCGCGGAGAGGCTGGCCAAGGGGAATCCATTGTAAAACGAATACGAGGTAAAGAGACCCTTTAAATGGGGTCGATCAAAAAGTGCAGCGAAGATGCGACGCGATGCACACAGTGACAAAAAAATATGAAAATAGAGAGGTACACAGTAGTCGGAGAAAAAGGTAAAGGAAAATGATAAAAAAGTAAGTGAACCAAGAACAGCGTAACGAGACGCAATTATGTGTGTCTGGAGCATGTGCAAATAAAGATTATATTTAATCGCATTTATAGGATAATATAATGGTTCAATGTGTGTTGCCTAATGGAATGAACATCGGTGAATATCGGTGAATAGTCGCATTATAACTACCGCAATTAATAGCATTCCTTTTCGTTAGTCGATCAGGTAAAGGAAACCGAAAGATAAAAAGGGATAGGGAGAATTTTTCGATGACCACGCGAGCGTGCCGGCGTTTGAACATCGACGCCCTTGTGGTGGAGGGCTTACGTGGTAGTGTATGCGTGTGAAGCGGGGTCTGATGCTGTGGAAGGGTATCGGACTTCTAAGATATGTGTAGGTCGCGATATGGCTTCGAGCCGTTTGCGATGGAGAACGCCGTCACAGGACACACACTGATAACAGCAATTCAGGCGTAGTGGCAGAGAAAACGGAAGCACTATCAGCAAGAGAAAAAGCAGGTGAAAGAATGATAAAATTCAGAAGTCGTGTGAAAAACGAGGCTCTAGTATGTGGCTGCTTAGCTAAGACAGGGGGAATAGGCTTCTGCGCAATTACTGGATGGACCGCGGGTACATAACGAATCGGTTTGTGATGGAGGCTGATAGCCCATATCTTCTCTCGTTTAACTCTCAGTGTCACACTCAGTGCCGTCGTCGATGCTTTAGATGTACCGGAAGATATCGATGGCCTTCGAAAAAAGAGGACAAGGTGGCATCCAATGAAGACGATTAGCAGACAACGGAATAACAGACAACAACAACAAAGGACCGCCAAGAAATCTCTTTTGCTTTAGCTATAGGCCTTACACCATACTAAAACGACGGCCATCCACTCCTAAAACAGGTTCTTCGGTTTCTGCTGCCTTTCCACCAAAAATCTGGCTATATAGATACCAGACATTTAGCTCCTATGCGGTGGATACTAATGTGGATAGGCTCTCGTGCTACAAGGTATTAGTGAAAAAAACATCTGTGGATGATAAAAAGAACGAAATAAAGCGGTTAGAGGGATTGATAGAGTAAGCGAAGTTAATGTGCGAAGGATTATTAGAATTATTGCGAGACATGCAAAAGTCTAGTAGAACATAGATTTATATAATTCTAACTCAGAAGACTTCAGCGCAAAAGTTTTAATATGTTTGTCTGAGCCTCACACTGAGAATGGCTATACTTATTTTAAAATAACGTCAGCTTAAAAGATAATTCATTCCATTGGAAAAAACGTTTTCTTGGTTTACAATAACTGTAGTCAAGAAGAGTAAAACCACAGCTGGTTAAAAAAAAAGTATTTATATTTGGGGTATCAAAAAGGTATATAATCTTAAGCATAAAGGCAGAATACAAATATTGCTTGAGAGAAAGAGGAGTTGTGTTTGAAAATGTGAGCGACTGTGATGACAATCCACAACAGTCACCGTGTATGCCCTGTATTAGAGCTTTTACACGGAGTGGGACAGCGTCTCGGATTGATAGACGATTTTGGACGTCGTCCACAAATGTATTTTTTCCCACTAAACGTGTTTTAAAAATGGTGGAATAGAAAAACCTGCGTTGGAGCAACAAATGGTCACTAGAGGACTGAACTGGTATAATTTCTCAACATGAAGCAAAAATATTTTCAATTTTCTGCCACTTTTGTCAGATATGAGATGAATGACCTCATATTCGGGTTATGAGGTTATGGTACAAAGCGGAACGTTACGCTTCGCGTCGTCACGAAGATACTAAGCGCAACGCTTCTATGATCCTTTTTGTCATTCCTTGAACGCACAAACAAGAAAGAAGAAAGAAACGCCGAGCAGCGGTCAACTTTTATTTCCCGGGCTCAGGTGGTAATTCACCCATTAAAAAACCCTTATATCCAAGAAACTGAAGCTTATTAACGATAACCGCTTCATATATATAATTTGATGAATTATCACCAACAAAAAAATGCTGCACAGACAAATCATAGTTTTGTTCTATAGTGTCGAATTTGCTAAAAGTCACAGAAAGGAAATAGACAACTGATTGCATCAAAGTGTTTATGATGCGATGCTGCTCTGGATCTTAGACTCGTCTTCATTTTTTAGCCACTACTGACATTAGTTATGGCAGAAGTTTATCACCACGTCATATCACTCTAGTACTTAGGATTTTATTACATCCTACGGGCAACCTTAGACATGACATGTCCCCGCAAAGCCTTACTTTAACGTTTTACGTATCATGGTGGTACTTGTTGATCACTCAGTAGATATATTTGAAAACGTCTCTTGTATATAATGATATCCTATTGTAAAATCGAGTGGTTATGGCTGACTTCGTAACAAGTCTGCTAAAGGGTATTTTCTAAATGTGAGTTTAGTGTCATTGAATGTTCTCGTAAAGAATAGATCAGACAGGTTATGTCTCTGGCTTTTATGTGGTTCAAGTTCGCTTGCGGTTGTTACAAGAGACAACTTTTTCTAATAACATACAGGAGTCTTTTCTATTTTTTCAAACCAAAATATTCATCCGAGTAAATCGGATAAACTTCTTTCTTCTACAGACTTTGACAAAATACATACGAGGAAAGCGTAAAACAGCCTCGTACAAAAGTAGAATCCAGCTAAATATGAAACTTTCACTATGGCTTGCCGGTGTCAACGTAGAAATTATATGATCTCCGTGTTAAAGAAAAGAATGTTTGTCAATTTACGGTGCATAGGTGCGGCAATATAAGAAGAGTTATTGGTAGGCATAGATATTAAATCGCCTTATAATACTTTTTTCGAATCGATCATTTGCAACATGCATGCATGCACGCGGAATTGGCGGAGCGCAAACTCGCTGGGTAAATATATCTACGAAAGGATTCGCTTATTTGCTGCCGAGTTGAGCTCAGTTCATTTGGACAACACTTTGATACATAGCCTATATATTATATATACTATTAGGAACGTTTCATAGGGACACCACTGAAAGCGGTTAAACTTTTGTGATAGTCTTGGAGTAGCCGAGAATTTCCACTCTTACCGACCAATGTATACAGAAAGCTCATTCAGTTGTTTCTTCTAACAGTATAAATACCTGAGACTAACGCACAGATTCCGGAATATACGGCCGTTTCCTACTGGGAAGTAGAAAAGGCGGCTTTCATATGCCACACATTGTCCATCCTATTGAAAAAAACTGGCTTTATCTGTTGTTTCTTTTCATATAACAATATAATGATCAAACAGCTATCCTTAGATACCTATTTTGTCTGTACCATATAAACGAGATAGAAAGTCGATAAGAACACAGATTTATTTACGATCTCGACAAACGGACCCGACGTCTATGCGTAGCAGTGTGGAAGCTGAGTTCAGGTTTTTCCGAGATTTCTACATTCGTAGCTTCACTCTTGGTGCGCGACCACACTTTTCGGAGATAATGTTGTACTTGACAGCGACTCAGAGGCTGAACAATATGTTTCTTTTGCGGAGCGCACTAGCCACTCAATACCGGAATCTCTCCGCGTGTTAAATTTAAAGGATGGAGAAATCTTGCCAAAACGATAAGCTTCAAAATTCTTCAAGTTCTAGTGCACAACTGTTCAGCTACAAAGGAGATCATTTGTGGCAAAACACTCGTTTATAGCTTATATTTTATATTAAAGCGAATACACCAAAATAGTTAGATGAACCTGAGCCGTAATACGATTCGCATTCCGAGAGTAGGAACATTTACTTAAAAATCGTAGACACAGGAAAATTCCGATTGCGGTGAAATAGTTACCCGTTTGCTCGACTGCTCGTTACCGAAACTGGTGTTGCATTGATTTGGAAAGGAAATGAGTGCGACTACCTTTCTGGATGTTCATTCATGACCTGGACCCACAATAATGTGCACTAAGGTGTCACAGGTACCAAACGATGTTGATCTGGCTAGCATTTCGTCCATCACGTAATTAGGTGTTGGTGTTACCGTGGAAATTTCAAGCGATCGTATAGGTTGTTTTAGTAAAATTATATAGCGGTTTTGTGAAAATTCGTCGTAAATGAGTAGTTTCCCCAAAGTTGCTTCGATAGCTTGCTTAATTCGCGGTTTATTAATAGACCGTTAATCAAGCCGGAACACCAACCAAGCAGGAACGCCTTCCGTATATAGTAATTCGTGACGAAGCCTACGATGAACAGGCGGTTGACGACTGGTCAATCCTCTAAAAAGTCGTCCATGCAAGACATACAAGAGTAGCTCACCTTTGCACGTTTTCGAAATATCTAACCTAATTAAGAACCGAATATATATGTATATATATATATATTTGTACGTTCATTACAACATATATTTTCGGGTATCTGGAATTAAGAATCTATTCATCAGCGGCAGGCTTCCGAGAAGTTTCAAACTTATTTGTATTATACAACAAGTGTTATATCAGATAAAGCATACAGCGTGTTTTCAAGAGGAATGGAGATCCCTTATCGTCGGTAAAGACTAGGAAAGCTCCATGGGACTGTCAAAGTTTTTTCTTGACTTCTATGTTTTGGCCATACCAGAATGATGACTGGCTACAAAAGGGATTATTAGATAAATAATGACTTCTCCGAATATTATGCTCAAATACGCTCTTTATCACAAAGTTGTTTGTCTTACTCGTTTGTTTGTGAATCGTATTGCAAAATGCAGCAGACACACCTATCATGATAATGTTCGCTTGCGGGTTACGCTGCGAGGGTCATGGTCATCAAATTCTTCAACATCGTTGTACACAATATACCTATATCGTCGTACACATACACGTGCTTTTGCAAAGAGTGATTATTTAGAGTGAAATCTTAGTTATTATCATGGTCATTTGAATAATTTGGCGATTGAAAAGTTATAAAACTCTTTAACAACATGCTGGCACCTCGTAACTTCAAGCACTTGACATTTCTATTTACTGCATAGGTTATCTTGAGTAAACATCATATTCAAGTTATAAATAGGCGGTATATCGATAAAACCATTTTTTATGTGGGTCGATATTACAGACGAGGAATACAATACTAAAGATCGCATAAGAGGTCAAATTTTCTTAAAAAAGCTGTTTACCTTTTCTTTCTTCATGAATTGCCCCGGAAAAATGGAATATAATGTGCGTTCCACAAGCGTAAATTCTCAATTCCCTAGTGTTTTATATCTAATAATTGGCTTTGTCTGATATATCCTTGGCATCGTTTATAATTATTTATTTTATAATTATACGTTTAAATCTAAGGCGCATTAAAACTAAAAATTAACGACGTTTTCAAGTAAAAAATTTTACAAAAGATTGACTGTTTAAAAGAGTTGTTTTTTTCGATTTTATTTTCTATATCTATCCGAAATACATGCCTATGAAATGTATAAAATTCTGCCAAGCAAAAGAGTTTATCGACTCAAAAAGTGGTGAATCTGTATGGTAATAACTTAAACAAGAAAAACTGCAAAACATAATTTTTTAAAAACGCTTTGTTTTTTGAATTCGGTATACTTTTAATATTTGAAGTGAGGAGTGGCGTATAAAATTGTGGTTGTAACGGTATATAATTTGAGTTCGTTATTTTAATTTGTCATATTCTTAAAGCCGTCTCGAGTTTAACCATGAGTTTCTCATAGATTAGCATTTTTCTTCATAACTCCATCGACTACGATACTTAAAGGAGGGTCTTGCAATTTTAAAATGTTGTAAATAGTTGATTGCAGTTTAAGCTTAAATATTGAAGCATAGATATGTTTCAGAAAAATATCTTTACTACAAAATAGCACAATCATGGTGAGGGTTGTGGTTAAGAAAGAACGACTTCGTCAATCGCTCCTAACACGGAAGCACTGATGTTCCGAAGTGCTTATTGTGTATAATAAACGGAAGAGTAACCAAACGCAACGAGAAACGCATAGAAATATTATTAATCCTCCGCATGGTTTCCTCTCACCTCCATATTCCGACCTATTTTTGGCATTATATTGAAATCATGAAAAGAATGCCATTGTTGACCTATTTTTCTTTTTTGAATAATTGCATACGCGCTAAAAGTTCCTAAGCTTTCGATCATTGATAAAAAGTCGTTCCCCATACTGATGAAGTGCATCAGTTCATGCCGCAAAAAATGACTATTTTCCTACCGAATTCGTCATATAGCATAACCTTTCTAATTGAACGGCTCGGACCTTTCTAATTGTACGGAATCAGGACCTGCGCTCTTCGTTCATCCAGGACCTCGCCATGGAGTATAGTGAGATACACGTAAACGGACTCCTTAGAACCATACACCATGCAAATATCGTGATTGGCTTTGTTAACTCTCAGCATTTACTTTTGGAACTGACCGGGTCAGTGAAGAAGCTTATTCTCACTATAGAACAATTAGCCAGATTCGGTCTCTTTTGCTTCAGTGCCCTATGAGCAATCGCAGGACAAGATTCCTACCTGCTACTTATTCTTTCCAAACCCTGATGGGGGCACTACGAGGCACGGTCGGGTGTGGGGCCCATCTACATTTCGCTTTCTATAGAGCTCTCTTTACCCGACTTCCAAAATACCTGTCATTTTTGTTCATAAGCCTTGTTCACTTTGCACTTAATTGCTGAGTGTCCAAAATACCCACGTGTGTGACAGACGTTTGATGTAGCCTGGGATAAGAACTGACGCAGGGGGCAAGAAGCAGCCTTGACGTGATGCAAGGGCCTGCGCATAAAGAAACATTAAAAATATAGTATCGACCAAATAAAACATGAAACTGTAGAATGGAAGTTGTGTGTCGCTTCTTCTAATCTGAATATTAAACGACACCACTCACGGAAATTATGTATAGACGGCAAAGCGACGAGACACTACGGACTCCCATGTAGTTCCCAGAATGCACAAACGGATTTTTGTGTACGCTCCGAAAACGAAGCACTCTTCCTAGTTATCGAACGAAAAGAAGCAGACTGGGATACTACATGCGTTCAACGCCGATGCCGCTTGTATGTGCAAATTCAGTTCGCAGTGCCTCTAACGGTATGAAAAAATAACACCACTCTTTTTTAGCGAACAGGGCCATTATCACAAGACCAAATGCTCGGGTAGACGCCGCTATGGCGGGAAAGTTCAACACACCCCAACTACGCGCCAATTTTAAACCTTGAGCTTTGTCACCAATAGGTAACAAAATGTACAGATTCGCTTCAACTACGTGCTTGCAACTAAATCCAGAATCTACTTTTACTTGCTATCGTCTTTATTATGTCATACCGTGTCTTTAGTATACATAAAGTCGTGTCATTTGCTGATGATTTTCTCAGAAATTAAAACGTCCATAGAGGATAGTCTGCGTTTACTATAGCATACTACTATCATTCAACCCCCGCCGTTG
>MNPL01004310.1:16170-41154 GCA_002081605.1 Tropilaelaps mercedesae
TACGCACACCGAAATTAGAAGATCTCGGCCTCATCGTCGAGGTCGATAAGGTTAACGCCACTTGAATGGAGCGATACAAACGAGCGGCCTTACGAGCAGGCTCTGTTGTCCTGCAGGACAGCAGCTCAGGAACTTGGGAGCGGCTCTCGATGTGTGTAAGTTATTGGATGAGCCCCTTGTCTGGGTTTGCGAGTGTGATGGGTGGTATTGTGTGGAAAGTTGTTTATTAAAAGCTCGATGACGATGAGGACGATGATGATGATGATGATGATGAGAGAACGACGGTGCCTGTAAGGCGCTTCCCTCTTGGCCGTCGATCAGGCTAGGCTGTCTGTCGGCCTACTATAGGACCACGATAGTTGCCTGTTAGAGTGGTCCGACGAGGAGAGGCGGTTTTCGTTATTTATGAACTTCTTAGCATCAGCAGTGCTCAAAAGTTTGTGACAGCAGCGGCACCCAGTCAATGGCTGCTTAAGCCGGGATTGTGCTGTTCCCTCACGCCAAGGCCACTTCGCGTTTGTCAACAAATGTCAGCCCATCAATGCGGCGTAATCCATGAGCTGACGCGAAACTGCAAACATGTTTAGGAAAACATTTAGTTAGCCGATTGGGGGCGCCTTTGTTCGCCCCCCTTCCCCTTTTCCCCCCTGTGTCATTAGTGCCACTTGTAGCGTGCCACCGGCAAACGTAAAACGCTTCGAAGCACGTTCAGCGGAACACACACACACACACACACACACACACACACACACACACCATGTATGTGCATGTATACATTGTGTAAGCACTTTGGTTTAAGGTAGATGGAGTCTAACAACAATCGATACGTTTCAGCAGCACAATAATAATAATAACAATAACAGTGCGTCTATGTGTCTTTGTGACGATGTAACGACGAACAAAGCCGGATCGTAGTTAAGCTTCTTTAATGGCGAAATTGCTCGACACCGAAGCAACGTCAATGGCGCGGCTATCGAGTCAAAGAACGGAAGTCACGAACATGCAAATCAGCCGAGCCGAATGCAAAGCACGTTTATCTTGGGGGGCTATCACCGACTATCGGCACTTTTCGTCTGGCTCTGCCTCGCGGCCGAGTTGGGACAGTCGGAAGTCCGCAGTTTTGCCTATCATTGTGACGAGACTCCTGTGTGTCCTTCTTGAGACTCCTGTTTAGGAGATTCGTGCTGTTCCCGAGCATAGCGGCTAGACAATTCAAATCGGATATACACTTAACCCTGATACGAAACGCTTCGTTAAGGAGTCGTGCTCAAGACATGGCGGCTATCGGAACTGGCGGCCGCCGGTGCGAATTCTCGTCTGAGGTCGAGATCGCTCATCCGCAGATCGCTTCAAATCTATCTGTCAACAAAAAATACAACAAAATGCTCGATGTCCTATGTTCCTGCCCACTCCGTGCATGAAAGCGGTCTAACATCAAGAGAAATGCTAAGCGGACTGTTCATCATGCATTTAATAAACACGCACGCCTAATAAATTATTTACAGATAAACGTTACCGTTAGACCGCATACAAATCGACGACCATAAGATAGGCTTAAATTGATTGCCTGTCAAACGGGGACGTTCCATGCGGATGTTGTAAAAAGCCACTTTCATGAGTGATTGCCTTAGGATCATGAATATGGTTTCATTAATTTTCCCCAAACTGTCTGCCGAACAAGAAGAAATATGCGAGCTGACGACGGCTTGCCGCACTGGTAAAAAAAACAGTCCGCCATTTTGTTAAGGACCGGAGCGACAGGCCGCAGGCCCTAAACGTCGACCGTTTGTCGTATGCGTTTCTCGTGGATGTTATAAAATGCCAGACGTTGTTTCCGAGCTAAGCGATACAGAACCTGCACGCAAGCGTAGACTCGGTCGACGAGTCAATAGGGGGGGGTGTAGGCCCCAACATGTGGCCTGGGACGTTCAGCCACCCGAGAAAAGCCCCGGCCTGCTCGCCAAAGTGGTTTTTATTGACAAGCGCTATGGTAAACAATAGCACACCTGCAAGTTCAGTGCCATTTCGAATTTTGCGCTACAAATGATTTGTAAACCGTCGTAAAAGGCGATGGCGGGAAACATTCGTCGAAATGGGGTATTTTATGGGCTCTTTGGGCTCTTGGTGGTCTATGCGTGTCGCATAAATCGTATCGATATCTAGTCACGCTAGTATACGAACTAATCCCACTGAAGCCGGTTATGTCCACGTGCGCCGTTTCAGGTCATGTCCTGGCCGTGGGTTGCCCGGTTGCAGGTGGTGAGCTGCTGCTATTGCAGATGAATGGTCGCTGTTTGCCCCCACGGCAGTTGTCGTTCGATGAACCGAACCGAACATCGTCACGGAGGCGTCTGGTTGATACTTCGAAACTCGAAGTTGCAGGGGGATACGTTGCGAGTGAACAAGTTTGCGTACGCATGTCCTGCAGTACTTATGAGGCCAGATTAGTAGTAACGACAGGTTTCAGAGCACCCAAAGACGTGATCACGATGAGGTACTCAACTCGGATAGCTTCGTGCGTACTCAGAGAGGGAGCGTGGGAACTCATACGGAGTCGTGGTCTTCATTGAGCGGCTAATATATTCCATTGCGACCCTACAGCTACTGTGACACAAGTGCAAGACGTCACGCATCTGTCACTTGTGCGACAACGCTCATAATATTTTTTGCTAGTAAAGGGTCCAGAGGACATACGGTCGCTCATTGCATAACATATGGAAAAGGGTAAATATATTATTCCGAATAATTCATTTTTAACTTGTAGGGAGACATGGTCATGGGTCGCTCATATAAAATCGTCGTTCATCGGTAAAATAAAAGTATGAACGGGAGGATTCTAAAAGAAAGTGCTAAATATGTGTTAATAAACACCTCGCAAGTGTATAATTTTAGATATGGTAATGAAATATGCATGTCCGAAATAATTAATTTCTTTTTGTTGGCATGGAACTTATGCAACTGAGAATCTGTTTGAAAAGTTTCACTAGCTATCATGCACTTGCTGAATTTTTAGGCGAAAAATTTACTTTAAAACGTACATTTAAGATTATTTTTTTGGTACACTTCGATGGATAGCGGGTTCGATGTGAGTGACGGTTACAAAGCAAAATTGCCATTTTTAATGTCATATATGAAGATATTGCGGTCTAGTGTGAATCTCTGTAACATAACGAAAGCAAATTTTGCAGTTAGTGAAACCAACTATGCCTTGTAATGTCACGAAGGCGTATTTTACAATCCAATACGCATTTTCGGTGTGAAAACTGTATTTATTAAAAAATATCTCAGTGTACATGTTTTTTCAGAAAGACATTCATTACATTTATCTAAACGATTGCGAACCTAGATATGTAATCTACATAATTGTCGGTCTAGTATAAATATATTTACAACAAAACTAAGCATCGATTAATATTTCTCACCGTTGTTCGTCATTGTCCAACGTTATGAACAATAAATGTCGATTTATACGATTCATGTCCCTATCACCGTAAAGTGTTCCTTAGAGCTCAAACTCGTTGCTTCACGGTCCTTATAGTCCATTATTTGAATTACTCCACGTCGACCTTCTACATTCATGTGTGTAGATTCAGTGTAGATTCCCAGGCAGAATTTCCACGGTATTTCGCGTCATAGCGAACAGGGAATCGTCCAACGTAACAGGACGTTCCTGCCGTGACTAACCTGAATGAGCCTGACCGGTAACCCCATGACGGTATTGGCACCTTTTCAAGATATTTCTGATGTGTTTATTCCACTAGTGCCATTATAGAACGTTATAGAAAGACATTCAGCATAGCTAATCTTAATAGGTAGGCTGACCCTTATTGTGTGTGCCTTATTGTGCATGGCCTAAGTGACACCGCTAGCGGCCTTCTAGAGAAAACGTCTTTCACTTAACCGATATACATATATATATATATAACGCTCTAAGCTATATATATATATATATATATAAGGTGTATGTATCTAAAGTCACGGAAGTGTTTATTTACCTTAAACAAAATGATCGTATTGTGCACATTAATAACTGCCTTTGGCCTTGAATTGTTCAGTTCAGCTGCGGTCACGATCCAATCCATTTTACAAGTTCTATCTACCCACTCAAAGACGCTATCCAATAATTTCATGTCGCACAAATGCGATAGGTGTGGTTGAATGGTTTTGGGACAGTCTGGTACTCCTTTCTTTTTATAAGGGGCTCATATAGAATGTCCTTAGATTCGCAGGAGACTGGGTTATATCTACGGACCTGTTAAGCAAGTGCAGGAGTGATGGAAATAAACACTCGGCGAATTGTCAGATAACTTTGGGTGGAACACTATGCAAAACGCCCTTTAGGTCAGGCCTTACACTTTTGGCTGGCTAAGAGATATTTTAAACGTCAGTGCCATCCAGCTTCCAGACGATATGAATAACTTTATTAATTCGTACGAACGAAGACCTCTGTGTCAGAGTTTCCCCTACTAGTTTTCACTAAAATAGTCGCACGATTATTCTAAACCATTTGCATGTGCCTCGAGATGCTCCTCGTTGTACTTGATAGCGGAATGTATACAATTTTAGAGTTTCACTCAAGACAGATTGCTCAAGAACGAGTGTTTTCTCAAAAATATCAAAATTGCAAAATTTGAAAAACAATTTCAAGTGATAGAAAATGTCTCAACCACAAACGATCTTACGAGGGTTTGCTATCCAGCATTATTTTTTGGATATCACTGATCTTATATGTTTTTCTTACTATATGTACTATTTTAGTGACGTAAAGGACGCAACATTCGTCAATATGGCTTGCGAGTACTGAGTGAAAAAATGAAACCAAGAAGACCAACGTTAGCCAAGTCCAACGTTGTAGGTGCGCCCGTAGAAACAACAAAGGACAGACCCGCGTGTACACCTGAGGAACAAGTTATTCGTGTGTCGCAATAGCAAAGTTCGTTATTAAATACAAGTGGATTTTTTTCCCGCTCTGCTTGTTAGAAGCGAATGTTTTTAAACGGTTCGGTTACGAAAATGATTTTAAAGTGCTCAGACACGGACCTGCCTTCCGGGCAATGCTTTAATCATTTTGTTTGCCTTGAATGTAATGGTTATGGGAAAAACGCGTTTAAACGGCGTAGAGTGTAAGCCGTTTTAGGTTGTAATAAAACGAGGGCGTTTCGTCACAACAATAAAACAATAATTAAGGCAATATGACAAGCCGTTTTCCCTACCTCTGAATGGCCGAAATGGCCATCGAGGTTTTCAACGTGCTTGCTGGTGTCCAGGATAGAGGCAATACCATCAGTGGACTGGTTAGTTTATTACGAACCTAAGTTACTTGTTTATAGCAACTACTATATAACAAGTAGAATAGGAGATTAAGGATCAATCGACTTGCATGATAATATTTTTAACTTGTGCCTTATTGCAGTGTCATTCAACGATCTCTCAACGGTGGACGCTGGTATTCAAGTACCAGCATCCAAGCTAAATTTATGAATATCGAATAAAGCTTTGAAACGCTTGGATAATTTATCCACAGCGAAAATTTATCACGTTTATTGTCGGGTTGTACAACAATTGAGATTACCAGTCGACGGACCTGCGATTGTCAGAAATCTGTTGCCTGTAGTGATACAGGCGAAATGTTTAGCAAATCGTACATAGCTGGAATTCTCTACTCAGTTCAGTTTCGGTCCACTCGACTGCTTCTGCGAGATGTCCCCATCAATTAATTTATTCATAACATAAACGACCCCCACGCAACATTCTTCAACAGTACCAGCTAGAGGCGGGCGTGTCTGCGCAGCGTTTCCGAGTTGCGGCAGTAGTTTAGGTAGCGTTGTACGATAGCGCGCAATAACATGCAATATATACATTTAGATGACATAAATCAGCGATGAAGATGACTTGTTAGAAACGGTTTATACAATTTGACTGATCGTCCCGCTCTCGCGCCCTCCTTCCAATCTTCTGTCGCTTTCCAGCCACAAAGTGCGTCCGAATGGCATTTGTTAATAGTCATGTTTAGATTCCACCGATTTTTGCAGCACACAGCGTCACAAAACGACGAGCCGGCAGTCATAGAGCGACTTGCGCAAGAACATAGCGAACCTAGTCAAGTATTCGCGCCTATGCTTTATTTAGCAGATCTGCTTAGTCATCGGGATTGCTGATTCGCCCTGGTGTCGGTCAGGAAAGCTTAGGAATTCGGCTAAAAAGGCGCGTATTTCTATCCAGACGTTGTCATGGCTCTCGCCAAGTACATACGATGTCATGCTATAAACGTGTTTAAATTATAGAACAACTTTTTACGAGATTTCTATTTTGATCGACACGCGATTTGACCAAATGCTCGTATTTTTCGTATGAAAACACAACGTGTTTGTCATTTTTCCGATAGAACGAAGGTCTTAAGCACTGATTCTAGTCATACAAAACGTTCAGACGCTCTCCTGAAGATATCGTCCCCTGGCTCGCTTTTTTTCGGTAGCCTCTGTGCTTCTGTTGATTTTTCATGCAACAAATTTCGAACTGTGACAGTTCGTCATCAATGTCAGTATCAATGTCGAGCACTGCCATCGTCCCTGGCGAAATGTGTCAGCTATACAAAATGTCCGGAAAATAAAGCAATAAATTTGTGCCTGTTACTCACACTTATTGAAGGCTTCGTAGAACAAAACGCTGATCAGATTAAATGGACATCATTGGAAAATAAGTGCAAATGCAAAAACAACTTCTTTGTCGCTCGCGTTGTGGCCTATATGGACGCGAATAAAATCTGCCTCCAATAGGACAATGACTTTTTTGTCGCAAAAATTGCAACGCAGTTATTGCTCTGACGAACATTTGCCTGCCTCTGCGATACCATTGTCATGTAAAGCAGCACAACTGCTCGTGGGAATATGATCAATCAAAGCGACGCTATCGAGCAACAGGGCCAGCCACCACTGACTTGCGGTGGCCAACAAGAGCTACGTATTGAATCTGCAGTCGACGGGAAGCATCGCGTTCCGACTGTTCCGACGGGGGGGTAGCTTTACAGCAGCCGTTATATGTGAAGCCATCGAATACGTGCCATTATGGGATGCTTCTAGAACGCTGTGTTGGATCTGGTTGGGCTGTGCATCGGAAAGCCGTCGTAAATAGGTTTCCAGGGTTCATTGGAAATATTGGAATGTTTACCAGGCAGTCACTTCTAGTGGCGAATAAGGAATCCTCGACCAGCTGCCCTTCTAGGCCAACGCGGGTGACAGCAGGCACTCGTTTTCGATCCGGGCCGCATGGCGCTTCAGAAAAGCGCTCTGGAAAGCTGGATATCGAATAGGAACGAGCTGTAATAGAGGATTCATTCGCGAAGTTCTAATGGAGGTGAACGGGTTGCCTCCTACGCGGTATAATGAGATAACCGGCTGGAACACGGAGCTTACAGAGCTTACCGTTAGAATCTGCAAGCTCAAAAGGTGCAGAGTCAATACATTGGCAGCCGCTCGGTTTCGTTTGCTAGCCTAGCGTCTACGCGTGGGAATATACCGACCATAACGGAGTTTAAATGGAGTTATGAAGCCTCCGGGAACATTCGGTTAGGGGTAGTGGCAACGCTAGACCTCCTCCTGGCCCCCCCACGCGTGCAGCACTTACCTCATGGCCCGTATTACATCAGCATGTTTGACCATTGGCAGAAAATTTCATTGCTAACTTCGATACTCACGGTCTTACGGAAGTGAAGTCGGTAATTAGCCATTTCGAAGTCGACATGTGCGAGCTGATCTCAATCGATGAATTCAAAACGGAGGTTCTAGTCAATGGCAAACGCCACATTATGCCTGAACCCCAGGCAGGAGGGTGCCCCGCAGACAACACCGAAGTGCTGCCTGACTCCGCGGAGCTGACGAGCCAATAGAGACTCCTCATCGATTTTAGTGAAACCCAAGGTTTATAGCCGCAGCCTCCACATGGGTAGGGCGGCCAGACTTCAGAGCTGACTACTGAAATACCCTTCACCTTGCCGTACCGCCTACTGCGGACGAGTTGCTTTTGGAGGGGCACAGGATGACCGACTGCCTGATGACTACTATAGTAGTAGATTATATAATCTACTATTGTAATAGTTCGCTGATGGTGTTGGCATTTTTTCTTCATTGCGCCGTTGTGTCACCGCGCGATCCGGTGATGAGGTCGACATCCACGAGTGTACATGACGCCGTTCAAATTTAAATCGCCCGCCACACGCTCGTCAGAATCACGATATGGCGCCATACACGTGCCGTCGAAACAGCGAATACAGCCGTCGACGGATTTTATGGACGCTGGGGTAGTTGCCAATGTTCCTGGAACATCTTCTGACACCTTCCGCGCATCCTGTCCACCGTTGTCCACTTCTACTGACGCCACATTAGCCCATGGTCCTTTTTCCATTCAAATCCCATTAACGCTAAGTGTCCCTCAAGCCGACAACATTCGTATCGGCTTGTCAGGCCGGTTTAAGGATTTGGCACAGAACACCCCACACCGGACAACTGCGGAGCATCAGGCCGAAGGGAACAACAAACAAGCAAACAACAAGCGAGCAGGAGAACAAATTTTGCGACAGGCTGTAAATCCGACCAAGGTCATCGCATAGCTAACTCTATTGTTAACGAAGCTGACGGTCAGTCAGTCAGTCAGTCAGTAACTGCTGTCTGTCTACATGTCGTACTTGGCCTTGCGCCAGGACCGCATAGGCCAATATCTTGCAGCATCTAATAGCAGCTAGGTCAAGTTTCTTCGCTGTTGCCTGAACGTAATTGTGGCATGTGCAGCATTAACATCGTCGTTTGGCTGAACTTGTTGATGTGCTGAATTGAGTAAGAAGTACTTGAGCACCAGATTACTCATCAGAGAGGTCAAGGCGGGCGTGTTTGTGTTCTGTTTTGCGTCTGGCGCCCTCGAGCAGAGAGACTAGAAGTTCATAGTCTTCATGTCTGAACGCCAGACCTTTCACCCGCCATGCCGAAGTTACTACATGACAAATGCGTTACAATGTGTGTTCCATTCAACATTTCCGCGTCGACATCTGCATGACAACATTGATCGTTGCGCGTTTTCCTTGCGCGTTTCGTTGCGCTAGAATAAGCGCCGATAACAATTCCGCTGTTTACATCTGCGCGTGACGATTAGGCCAGCTACGGAAAATGAACAGAAGGTGACTGTGTTTTTCCTTTACTGGTGCGCAACTTCGCAGTTACACAGTAGAAGCGGCGTACATATGTGGACCTCAATATGGGCCTAGGCAACAGCTTCGCAGGTCCTAAAAGTAGATATGAGCTCTTCTGAGGTGCATAGCGGCAGGTGCAAGGCGAAAATTAGACGCGGCCCGGTGGCGTTGAGGTTCCGTTGGCAGCAACCTTCAATGTCCTAATATTTTTTTAAAGCTGATCATCATCAGCCAACATTTAACGTCCACGGTAGCAGTTTTTGCATGACTTCTTCGTAAGACGGACCACCCCATATAAATGTGCACCGGCGGGGATCGAACCCGTGCACCTACGTGTCTCCTCCGGTCCTTCTTCCTTCAATGTCCTATCGAACCCGTACAGCACCTACGTGTGTCTCCTCGCACGTGTCGCAAGGCGCGCATACGAATGCACCTCACGGCCACCGAGCTCGACTTAGACCTACTTCAGACCTACATGTGCCAGTCCTCACTCAGCTGTTGCGGACTGGGAAAAGTGGGAACTTTGGATCGAAGCGATTCGAGCAGTTTGGAAAGCATAGCGACCTATGGAAGGGCAGACGGTGTTTTTCAGCGCCACTTCTGTAGGTGCTTTCTGTTGCGTCAAGCCGAGCTAATACGATCAGTCTGATCTGTTCGTAATATACGAAAGTCGTTCGGCAGGGGTGTCTGACGCGTGAAACGCTCGGCAGGGATTTCCGCGCCATACAATGGCCAGCGCGGGGACTCAGCTCCTGATCAGAGGAGAACTCGATTGCGTCGGCGGGGTGAACGTCCCTCGAATCACTTCAAGTCATTGAGACTAATTATTTCTGCTAAGCGTTAGGAAACATTTGCTCACAAATCGACGATCCGGTCCTATTCGTCTGTCCAACTGCAGCTGTGCGCTCCCAGCGTCTGATCCTTCCCTCCCTCCTCCTTTCCGTGGGCACAAAAGCTGTAATGTTTTCTTCCACCCATCGAAGAAACAGGATGCCGGCGCAGGAGCAGTAGGACGTCATGTGTGATGATTGTCGTGTGAGTCCGTACGCATGTCTGAGGCGACTCCGAAGTGGCCGAACTGATGACCACGTACCTCGTTCTCCTGCTTCGGGGTTGAGCGGTCAGGATCGCTGGCGATGGACAAGCAGAGCCTTGTCCTGCAGTCCACCAACAATGAGAGGTAACGCGAGAAAATGTCCGAAAATAGCAGAGCAGGAAACAAGGGAGTATTACCCCGGGGGGGAAGCGCAAACGCCATCCACGGAGGTGGTAAGTAATGAGCGTAATTAATTTCGCGTGCTTTCTCCAACCGAGGACCCAGCCGGCCGGGCCAACGAAGCGCCGCTTCGTCGAGACGAAGTGGTCCCCAGTTCACGACGAAGATGGTGTCGACTATCGTCGTTTTGCAGTAGCTTCGCCGGCGGAAGCTGGCGAAACTGGAAGCCGGCTGGGGGTTTCACGTGTGGGGGTGACCGCCGTGAGAGTGGGTGCGTACCCAGAGACAATGGCTGAACGGACGAGGTAAGCAGGCAGCGACTCGAGATTCAGAAACTGGAAAAAGACACGAAGAAGGGGGAACGCAGGGGTCATAGATGAGGGGAGACGGGGTCGAGTAGAAGGCCCGACGTGATACGCTATCATGTGGGTAGATAGGATCTAGTTGGAAGATGAACTCAGTTAGTCTTTCTTTGCTTCTTTCTGTCCCCCGTTCAGTCCCGTCCAGTCGCCTTCCTTTTGCTGATGTGTCTGCGCGCAATCCACTGCGGCCTGCGCCGACGAACTTTGCTGACGGCGCCGGCCTGGCGGTTCACTTTTGCCAATGTTCATGGTGCTGCTGGAGGCCACTCTCGCTAAAAGAGGGTCCCGTTGTCCTGCGCACCATCCCATCTCCATCCACTTCATGGCGAAGCGGCGGGAAACTCGGTTGGCTAATTTAGCGTACTGCTTGCTAAAGAGTTGGATGGGTGGCGCGGGAAGCCGGAGGAGTTCCTCTTTCATTGGCCGTCAGAACGCCCCGCGTCCCCCTATCGAGTTCCAATCACCTTTTCCACCCAGTGCTTATCCCAGTGCAAGAGGAAATCAAATATCAGTGCCGATTGGGGAGCCAGCACAACGATAGGCCCTGATGGCCTGTTCACTCGAGTACTTGTCGCCTCTGTCGAACAGTAACAATAGTGTTCGCTTCACATCAGCTCATACAGCTCCAGCATCCGAGGTGAGTGTTTTGGCTGCATGACGCTGGCTGGCCGCCATTGGCCGCCTTGAGCCTCCTAGATGGTGAGGCAAATTGGAAGCGAGAGGCGTGCGTAGAAATCTCGACGAAAAACCGATGGATGCGTTTTAGTTGTGTAGAGAATGCATGGTAATTGTCCGCGAGCGCTCTACAGGACATCATCGCGAAGGATGAAGGAAATACCTAGTTAACGAAGGACAGAAATCCTAGCCGTTACTTATCGAGACAATAATGATGCCGTTGGAATAATGCGCATAATGCATCCATTCGGCGTCATGCGAGTCAAGTTAGGAATCCTGGAATCGATACAAGACGCGCCCAGGTTCGTCAGTTGGGTCGCACTCTGGCCGATCGCGGTGGACTAACTCGTGGCAACACAAAATGTTACTAGTTTGAAATTCTGCGCTATAGTTACATACCACGACCAGCAGACTCTTTCAATATAGATCTATCTATTCGCCTACACACGTACGCGCTACGAGGCGCAGTAACCGCGAACATGATAATGCTTACCTAGAGAGATATTAGCATTAAGCATCTCTTTCAGGCCAGTGCAGTCGTCATTAGCTCTTGCACTCGATGCGCGATAGAAAGCGAGAGCGATTGAGAGAAAGTCTGAGACGTTTGTTGATATGGTAAACATCTCGGAATGACCAGAAATCCGGCAAGGGCCGAGTCTAACTTGTTTTTGTCCTTACGAAGTCACGTAAGATGGTGTTTTTTCACTCCTAAAATATCCAAGAGTACATATGGCCTTGTTTAGCGAACAGGTCGCCGTGGACAGCATACGCGAGGGGGTATCCACCGACCATGAATAGCCACAGGACGATTCCTTCCTGTAAGGCGACAGGCCGACAGGACCCCTGCAGAAAAGCAGCCGGCGATCGAAATGGTTCCTTTCTACGTTTCTGCAATAGCCAACACCAGCCGGCCAGGCAGCCTCAAGCCACGTCACTCTCATATTGGTGTCTTGCTGACGCTCGCTGACGCTCGCTGACAGTTCCATAACGCTCAATTTATGTCTGACATCTACCAGCATCTAAAACATGTTTCGTCTCGGTGAGCCCCGCGCTGCCACAACGATGTCGCTTCGCGACGTCTCGTCCTGCGGTAGCAGTTCCTGAAGGGTCGCCCTTGAAGACGCGTTCTCTTCTGACCCTCTAAGACGTGACCGTTTTTGTGTTGACAGTACATGGAAATGTGTTAACGGTCATACATGGCCAACTTGTATGTACATGCTCGCCTTGTAGAGATTTGCTTGCTGGTCCGTCCCAGCTGTGCTACACGCGGCGAGCATCCGGCCGCCTCCTAAACGCTTGTAACAGCTGTCCGACAGGACACTTTTTAGATATATCTACTGCCTCTGCTTGGCCTAGCTGTTGCGCCTGAACGAAGGCGCAGTGCTCGTACCGGACATGAACGACGAAACGGTGGTCTGTGGATGTCCAGTGAGATTATTGCAAGTTAGTCCGTCTAAGAGTTCGATTCTGGTGGTGGTGGATGTTCGAGTTTGGCCGGCTCGTGACATGTCCTTCACTAGGCAAATTATACGTTTGAGAGGAATATTACGTTTACTCGTATCGCGTACAATCGCGTCAAGCTATTGTAAGCACAGACATGGAGTTGACGTCTGCCGAGTACCGTTAACCGCGCAACCAACGCTCGACCAACAACGTGGCTACATCGTTCAATTTATTATTATTATGGAATCAGCCATCTCTCAAGAAACGTGTTTCCCTGGTCGATGTTTCGGGGACATGGTCAATGTCGTAGTCGCAGCTTTCAGCTCCTACATCAGACTTGCAACTGCCTCCTGCCTCCTGCCTTCTGCAGCAGGATCAGAGCTTCAGCTTCAGGTGAGAGTCAAAATTTTCACTCATATTCGGCACGTCCATAACACATCGAGAATCGAGGAAGGATTGCGTTCAGAGCTCACGAGAATCCACAGTCCAGTTAACTGAGCTCGAGTTGCCAAGATGATACGTGCGAGCCTAACGTGTGCTTCACATCGCACAGACTTCACGATGTGGCGGAGAATCGTTACTTCCGTGCTTCTCTACGTTTACGTGCGACAGACACCACCCCCCTATCGGAGGCCCCTACTATCGAATATGCTCGATCCTTCGGATAGTTTCAAGAGACTCGAGTCTTGGGGGAACACAAACATTTCAAAAACACAATGATACAGGGTGAGTGAATGGTTTTCGTTTTCGTTTACGATCAGTCTTCTGATCCTCCTCTATATGAGAAGGCAGGATTTCGAAACAAAAAAAATAATATGTCGTTAGGATATTCCCAAAAGCCCCATTCCTATTTTGGTTGTTTTCATGCGACGCCGACGTGTCGTCGGTGCACTCATGTGAAGCGGCTGCGTGCGGCTGCGTGTGTCAACACTTGTTTGCACGCAGGTGAACCGTGCGGAAACCCACGAAGTGCATTAAAAAGCTACCCATTCCCGAGAGTGACTCGAATATGCCTTCATACCTTTCCCTCTTCTGCGCGTAGAAATATTGTCACTCCCGATACGTTCCGGTAAATCTACAGCCGAATCAGTCGAAGATCAGAGCTTTCTGAAAACTACGAGTCGAATCGTTTCGTCTAACTGCATTGGCCTGCTTGATTTGCGGCTCGTTCGTTGCACCTTCGTACGCACTCTTTTGCTAGACTCTGCTTAATTAAGGTTGTAAATCAACTTAAAACTGGACAGAACGACACTGCCACGTCGAAATAGCATTCGACGGTATTTTTTTATTTTCAAAGGCCGACGATCAGCCAACATTTAACATCCACGGTAGCGCTTTTTGCACTACCCTGTAAGACAGATCACCTTATGCGTGTAAACAAGATGAATGTAAATAAATGTAAACAAGATGAATGTAAATAAATGTGCAATGGCAGATATCGCGTCCCCCCCCTTCCCGCCGCGGGGTTCGATGGTATCGAGGAGAATTCGGTAAGAAAAAACCGGTACAAATAGAATGTAACAGAAAAATAGTTTAAAGCGCTCTAGGGGATCTGGGCACGTTTGGCGTTAATACCGTCGTCGGCGTTTTTTTATTTTTTTTTTGTCTCCACTTAAACGATGGCGAATTGAACACTAAAAAATCTAATGTTTTAGAAGGAGGGTCCGTACGCCAGGGATTTCTAGGCGAGATTGCGCGTTCGTCGTGTCGCTGCGTGGGTCGTCATCGAAGCGGTTCCTCTACAGGCAACTGTCGTTACACTACAGAAATGGCTCCATGCGGATACTGACACCCTTCACGGCAAGTCCTCATTGACAAGCGATATACGATGCAGATGACTCTGAGAGCGCGCGCGCGCGCGCGTCTGGTGAAAGCGCTGACTGAGGACGCGCGCCGGCTCGAAGAGACCTGCGACCTCGACAACGCAGCAAACCTCATTAACGAGACCGAAACGACGTAGAAAAGATGAACGCACAGAACAGTGTTGAAGATCTTCTAAACGAGACTCGACCGACATTCGCTCGTCGACGGCATGACGACGCTTAATTGGCTGACGAGCACCAGCGACCGTAGGGACGAGGGGGTCGGCTTGCGTCAGCGTTGATCCGATCGGCACTTTATGGCGATCACGTTTTCGGCTACTCCTGCGACAGCATCGTCATCGTCGAGAGGGGCGACATGAAAAACAGCGGCGCAGGATCGACGAACTGAAATCGGCCAGCCATAAACCTCAAAAAGTGTCCGACGTTAGAAATGGCGCGCAAACACAATCATGAACTACCACAACACGCGCGCGACATCAAGCGTGTCCCAGTGACGTCGCAGTACGAAGAATGACAAGCGGCTGGGGGCCTGCTCTTCAGCAGATAATTATTTGATGAATAAAGCATCTGCTGCTGCTGCTGCTGCTGCACGCGATGCATTTGCTGACTAGATGCCGGACAAGTTAGCGAGAGGAAGAGAGAGACAAAGAGAGAAAGAAACTTGGTAATTTCGATATCAGAACGGCGCTCATTGGGGTGATGATGTTCTCCTTAGAGGTATTGTGCAAAACCTTTCGAAGACTTTCCCTGTTTCAGGCTCGGGAACGCTTTTACAATAGCTCGAGCACAACAAGTCGAAGCGTATGTGTGCCACAGAACTATAACTTCGTTTCTATAACTTTACCTCGTAGAAGCAAATGCGACACATTCATTAAAAGTTTGTTAAAATTTAGGCATAGTCAAGCTGCACACAGTTTGTCCTTTCCTTAAAAGTGTCAAAGAAGTGTCTACATCGGTTGACGAGGGTAAATGCACAAATCGTGCCACCGCAAGGAAAGCATTTTCTTCATTTTCGTGACACACACACACACACACACACAGAATGGACCATAGGCAACGAGGAAACAGTTCTGTGGCTCACGGTGCACACACGGAACACAAGATTCAAGTTTCGACGTATACAAAAAGAACCAGAACGTGTAGTTTATTACTCAGAAACGCATGACCAGGAGATGTTCTCCTCTGAGCAGGTCCGCGTCGCTTTTGCTTTGGTTTACGTGGTCAACGTTGAACAATCCACACAACGCATAAACGCCTTAGGACTATCTGGGTCTCTGGGTCTCTGGGTGGGCAATCCCCAGGCCGATGGCGCTGAGTAAAATTGGTTGCCTGGTATCTACATCGGTGGAGGTGGTGTCGACCTGGAGGGCGGTCTTTCTGAGTTGCGGCTCATCCGCGAGATGGATGAATTTCACGATGTGCTGACTTAGTTCGTCGTGGAGACGTAGAATAGACGCGGCTGAGCGGTGGCCCCCGCTAGCAAGATAACACCGTTATTGCCACTCCCAACCGCAACACTGCTTTTCCTTTGTCCTTGCCGAAGCCCCGGCCCTCAGTCCACGGCAGGGCGTTCGCGATGCGCGACCGTCGAAAATGGTCCCACGACCGGTCCTATGAAGAACAGGAGCAGTGTCAGCGCGTTGAAGCCGAACCTCGCTGAAGCTGTTGTTCGCTGGCGACGCGTGAGCTTCTGCAAAACTCCGGAGGACGGAGGAGTCCGTGAGTCCACGGGCAGAGCGAACGCGTAGGCCAGTCGAGACTCGAGAAGGATGAAGGATGAGTCCGTAGATGAAGGTCGGATGGTGGACAGACCCGGCCTCATCAGCCTCAGTCATCCTGCTAACCAGCGCAGCGGGATTATACATACAACACGGCGACATTAATGGAAAAAGTGTCCGTGCCTTCCCCGCCGGACCCGGCCACCTCCCGAGAATAGCAGCCATCCCGGCCGAACGAGGAACAGGGAACAACACACTACGAGAAAATTGAGAGCGGGCGCTCAAATTCGCAGTATTTCTCCCCCAAGAGGACATTGTCGGTGTGCCAGAACGTGGGTCGCTGGCACGATTTGCGCCCGACTTGTCTGAGGAATGTCGATAACGCTAAAAGTAAAAAGCAGAGTGCGCCTATCCGTCGGTTGACTGCACTTGAAGTAGCTATTGGCTTGCCAACTTTTAGAGTGTCTGGCAATCCGCCTGAAAAAAACACGGAACCCAGTAGATATTTCGTCTCCCCAGAGCACGAAAGGATCATCAGGCCGTAGCGGACACCACCGCTGAGAAGGAACTCGGCCTCCCATGGTGCGAGAAAATGGACTCTAATCAACGCAATACCAAAGTCGGGGTCTCGATGCGGCTTGGTTTTCATACCGCCACATTGCTCGGTCGGGCGCTAGAAGGTCTTCGCGGCCGCCGAAGTACGCGGCAGTGACGTGACTACATGGGGAAAAAACGGGACGACACCTTCCCCTCCCTGGATCCTTCAAAGATTGACTCTGTTTGTCGAGGTTTTCATGTTGTATGCAATCTTTGTACGGAGACTGCGTTAGTCCTTCTTGATAACAGATTTTCAAATCCCTAATGTTGCGTCGACTTGAACGAAGCCGAAGGAATCACCAGAGCGTGCCAGGGAATCGTGCCAGATCATACAGGAATGACCCACGAAGCTGTGTGACATCTACAGAAGAGATCTAACTGCTAAGTGAGACACCATTAGGCCAAAATGTCGCTGGCGAACGTGACCGAGGACGAAGCTTGATTGTTCTAAAAGGTTTCCATGGAACAGAACAGCATTCAGTCCTCCGTGAAAGCACTGAACGTTTCATGGCGTTCTTTTCGCGTCTGGCGCGCCTTCATGCGTTCGCCATTTTGCGTCAGAAGTGGTTCCGAGTGTTTGCTATTCTAAAAACCTTTTGAAGACGACAACTGCCGTGGTTTCTTGGGTGCAGTCCGAAAATTAAACCGGGAGCGATACGCGACTAAAGGAACGACATACGATTACGACAACGCTCACTTTGATCTGGGATCAGTACAAGGAGGCTTTCCAATTTGAATGTGACATCATTTCAATGCGAATTTTTTTTCCTCTCATGCCCGAGGGAAAATTGCCCTGTTAGATTACCGATCGCCATTGCCCAAGAAAATGTGTGAACGTCCTTATCTGCTCTGCTGGCTCGGCGAATCGTGGAATACATCCGAACCTCATCTTCAAATCTTCGCACCTCACACGCTTCCTTGGGGTGTTATAGGTGAACGAAGAATGAGTAGCACGGGCCGCATATAAAGGTGGAGGACACACTTGTAACGCAGACAATAAAGTTTACCACCGCCAAATACGAGAGCAAGATGAAATTCTCAACTGTCAGATGCGGCTGTGCAGGTTGAGATGGCGGAGGTCTAGTTCCGGCGCCCAGACTTCATTCAGAAGGGAAATAAATAGGGCCAAGTGGTAAAAACTCTGCGGCTGCATGGCCCGGGCAACAGAGTACCTCTATCACAACAACGATGAGGCACGATATTGCTGGAACGAATTGGGTAGCCGTTAACATGACGGCTGAGATGCCCACACACAATTTTTGCGACGCACCGGTCTCCACTCACTGTAAGTCTCTACAGAATGATTAATTGGCTAAATGTGTTGACGCCATTGCAACTCAAGCCAATTAAAACCCCCATGCGCTACGCGTATTAGGAGGACTTCAGTGCGCTCTGGAAAAACGGAGGTTCCATAACCTTGAAGCCCTGCATGACTACCTTAATCTGAAAGCCAGATGCTGGTTTGTCGAAAGCACCGCGTATTTCCACTTCTGAGTCCTGCTAAAAACGCTCGGAAATGTTGGGCACACACAGAGCGTACAGGACGCATTGCTCAAATGGTGCGGGATAACGAGATCACCAAAAAGTGAACACCTACCGACGCTCACGGTTTGTGCCGATCCGCCGAGGTGGTGCGCGTTAATAGGTTAATTAGGAAATACTGCAGACATTGCACTCTTCAGCTTAATTCACCTAGGCAATAAATAGCCTTATATGTGAGGCGAATGAATGGCCTATATGTCCTTCTCTGGCCAATGAGGGATGTCAGAATAACGAAATAGAGAAAAGCAGACCGAACTGGTGTCGCAGGAACGTGGCTAAAAATAATGGATAGGCCCCACCGAAACATTTCAATCATGAACTTATAACACGATACAATACGTGTACATGCTACCTTTATTTGAAACCAGCAGGAAGCGATGCAATGCATATGAAAGGTGCTACAAATTACTGGAATAACAGCATTAATAAATACTGTTAATAATAAATAAATCAATAATAATTAATAGTACTACCTGAAACATTGTTAGGCTAAATGCGCTAGGCCAATCTTTAGCAAACGTCGCTGTTTAGGTGCGCTTTGTGCGCGCAAATTGAATAACGATTGTTATTCCGCCGTTGCCTAGGTTGTTCGACCAAACAACGAGAAACCTACATGTCATGTTGAGCTTCTTCGAGTCTCTTCCGAGACATTCTCGGATCAAACGTGCCATTGAGTTTCGCTAGAGGCTTTAACGCAATTGATTCTTTGGTGCAAGTGTCCTGCACTAACTTCAGACATGAACCTTTCCGGGTTTTGTCAAATGGGCCGATGTGACCTCTCCGAGTTTTAATGGCAAAGTCTGCGAGCCGTGGTAAATTTTTGAGCGCCATTCGGTTACGATCAAGGTGAGACACAATTTGGCATAATTTTCAACAATAAAATAACCGATACTTACGGTTCCGCGTCCGCGGAGGGCGTCAATTTCGCGTCGGTTTGATAGCGTCGCTAGAAGTTCCTTGAAGTAATTTCCTCTCTTCTAAATTGCCGCAGACACTGCGTAGCTTTGTCAACTACAAACCTCGAAAGAACGTTAACATCGCTACCTGGATGGCCACTTCCTGAAGATTGTCATTTGCCATTCGTTTTCAGCCTAAAAGTTTCGGCCTGCAAGGTACCCAAACATTCAGAGTATCGTTTTGCAATGACTATGAATCTTATAGATTTACGACATTATAAGTCGACAATGCAGGACCTTGTCGAATAGTTTCCGTTTTTTTTTTTCACAGAAAAGCTGTCATGAGCATCGGGCTTTACAATAGGATTTTTGCCTGGCTAATGCAGGACATCTATTGAGTGCCTTAGAGAAATTGAGGTATACGTTATAAACATTTTTGCGTCGAGTTCTGTGAATTACTCAATATTCTGTCACAGTATCGAGTGCTGAACATGGAAATCTTACGTCAGCTCACAGGGGGCAAATCCAACGTTAGGTCTGTCTTTCGTGAAGTCGCGCTGGTTACCACCACCTTTCTCCTTTAAGGAAGAACACAGCGATAATCTTTTTTTCTTAGGTGACGCACACTCTACGCTAAGTAAAATGCGGCTTGTGTATGGCGCGTTAACGTCGAATAAGGCTCTCCAAACGACTAACGTCGTTAAGCGACTCCACGCACTGGCTCTCAGTTACCAGTCGAAAAGTTAGCGACGAGCTCTTCTAGAGGCGGCGGCGGCGGCGGCGGCGAAATTCAAATCCACTTGACGCGAGCAAACGATGTCTGCCTGTTACAGACTGGGATGGCGCGTCCTTGCTACCGTCACGCTGCGTCCCGGTCCCTTCCTGGCTCCTTTCCCGGGCGTGACCCACTCGATGAAAAGGCACGCCTACGTGTGTGAAACAAGTTGTGTTGAAACAGTTATCAACTTCTTGTTTACATTTTAGAGTTCAGAAATATGGTAATTCTTGCAGAACATCATGTTTGGCTACTGGGTTTAACTCGCGTGCTGATTTACTAAGGCCTCTAAAAACTTGCACCACCCTCTAAGCAGCCAGTGAGAAAGTTGCCCGATTTCTAACACGACTTCATCATGTGTATTTTGGACGCCTTACGTGTCCAGGAAACTTGAGATGTTTGCTCGAAGTTAAACCGCTAGCAATCGCCCCCCCGCACGCATTTCTTCACACGTTTGCTGCTACAACCCCAGCTAGAACCCCTGTCTGTGCCTCTGGGCTCTATCGGCGACCGGTTACTTGACACGGCTAGATCCACAAGGGGTCTAATTCATCAGATTTTGGTTGTGGTTTTGTCGAGTGACCACGCATTTGCCTGAGCTCTGGTGCTAACAGATGCTTGGTAGGAGCGTCTTCATAGGTCTTACGCAGCGAACACATGCAACCCATATTACCTACAGATCTACAGGTCTACAGATCTACAACATGCTCACACCATTAGGCTGCCATTAGACTGGTAGACGCTGTTTAATTGCTTGCGTTTTTCTCGCCACGTATTCAGTTTACGTAGTGACTAGGCAAGCAGTGGTCCTATCGTAACCTGAATGTGTCCATAAATTCTCGAATGCGACGATGAACGTGTGAGAAATAGAGTTCGACGGCCTTGCAGGAAATGCTACCTTGTCTAGGCTTTTAAAGCTGTATCCAGGATTGAGCCGTTACGTTTTCCTGGTTCAAGGTTTTTGTACCGAACGACCGAGTGGGGTCCGGTCTCTGCAGTGGGTAAATGGGTGACAAGGTTATGAAGGTATGTAGACCTCGTCGTCTATAGTTCCCATAGAAGGAAGGGTACCTACGTTATGCGGAACACGGTTTACCAACCTGACGAATCCGCTGACGATGCAAGATAGACGCTGCTCTGAGACATGCCACCGTCGTCTCGTATATAGACCGTAGGGACGTCCTTTCTGAGCACGAATTGGGAGGGTTTTTGTACGACGTCGACTCGTGTCGTATTCTCAGAGTCATTCCATGTACACCCGGGCCTGTAGAGGGTCCCGGTTCTACTTCAGACGTTAGCCTCAGAACTCTGAAGAGACGTTTCGCCACGACGTACATGTAAAGCTCCGCGAGGCGCAATCGATGCTACGAGAAAATCTGGCAACCGAATCAATAATAGCGCCGCCGAATATACAGGTCTATGCAGAACGGCTGAAGTCCTGTTTGTATATGTGTGTGTGTGTGTGTGTGTGTGTGTGTGTGTGTGTGTGTGTGTGTGTGTGTGTGTCCGCTTCGTCCACTGATGCATGCGAAGACCGCATGAACTAGCGGGGCCCACGACAGCTAGAAGTGGGCATAGGATTCTGAAGGGAGTCGCTCCGCGCCGTCGCTAAATTTGACTGAAAATTCAGTTTGTTAAACCTAAAAGGCGCTGCTGCTATACTTTCAGACTTAGCAGTCAAGTTCGGTTTCGTCTTTAACACGAATATATTTTTGGTAAGTTTAGAGAAGCTTTGACGTGAGAATTGGACGCTGGAGGTTCTACGTGTGCGGTCACCACGGCGGGCCGAGTTGAAGCGACAGACTTGAATAACCAGGTAAGCATCAGAAATATTTGTGTCTGAAATGGAGAATTCCAAACCCATGAGACGGTGGTCAGACGTGTTCAGAAGGGCAAGCCGGGGGCATGTTGCGTTTTGGGAGATACGCCTTCAGCTATCGCTTATCGGACGCCCCGTACCTGATTCTGCTACAGGTTTGCAATGATGTAGAGCACATGCCCACGGGCGAAGCTGGTCGTGGCGGCCGGTGTTAAATATTTACGACCGCGTCGTTGCCACCCTGGCAGGGACAAAGAGTACCGGCATGGTTGTCTCTCGTTTAAAAGTCAGTTGAGCTATCCTCTCGTTTTGAATTTATCCGTCCGTCCGCTGTTTGCCACACAGCCGTCGTACGAGGCAAGGTCGTTTCGTAAGCGACACCTCGCCTCGGCCGCGGCTGCCACCGCGGTCGCTGCAACCTCATGCGACAGTTAATTGTTTTCTGCTTCGTATTCTCCATACCAGCGCCGCTGTCGTTTAGCTGTCCTGGCCGCGCGTTGATTGCACGTTTTCCTCATGTGCTTGTATTTAATTCCAAGCGTATCCATGCGACTGTGTGTTACGTCTTGCTGTTTCGTCCGAGATGTGTGGCGTAATGTTCGCAAATGTGCGATACATGTAGATTGCGTACCCAGTTGATATCAACCAGCTGCAATGAAAAGCTAAAACCGACCAGTATGCCAGATTGTTACCTTGGATTGAGGCCTTTTTCGATCAAATCGGGCTCAAATGCAAAATATCCAAGTTGGTTCCGAACTTATGCAATTCGATTTCGAGAATATCTTCATCTAGGCGAAAGTAGTTGAAATTAGTAGATTATTAGAAAGTAGTGAAAATGTTCCTATTTTTTCAAACATTTATAAAATCGTTCACGTTGGCGATAGCTCAATCTCTGCTCTTGGTGGACCACTTTATTTGAGCTATAATTGTTGTAGAAGCTCCCTATATATTATGTGTTATTACTAAATATATATTATGTGTGTATGTCTTCCAACTAACATAGGAATAAATGTCTATGAGACGTTTAACTCGAGCTCATATCACAATGACACTATATAACTTCCCTCTGGAAAGCTTCATTATTCATTCATCGCACTTGTTGGATTCTGATTTCCAGAAATAAAAACAAGCTGTTTTAGGTGTATTTGAGCTTCTTTTACTTGCTTCGTTGTTAAAAAATTTCGTCCTTTAGACGTCCACTTCAACCTCAATAGAGCCGTAAATAAAATTGTCTAGACTAGCGAACATCTGAACAAGGCTACAATGTATGCTAGATGTGACGACTGTTTTCTAGGACGAAACGAAACCTTATTCAATTATCTACGCTAGTTTTGTCTAGTTTACGGTGCCACTCAGGCAGACTCCTTGTGTTCTTCTTCTCATTATAGTTGCTATATTTAGTCCTATTCACAAAGTCAGACGTATAGAGAGCATTAAGATAGTTTTTATGTAATGATTTTTCCCAGGTAAACAGCTATCGACCCGTTTGTTTCGTTCAATGACTACGATTTTCGTTATGAATAGCCCTTCGGGAACGGTTCAAAAGCTGATCTTACTCCCTCTTTCTTGCGCCCAAGAGAACCAAAAGGTGTTTTTCGATATCCACTATGAATCGTTTCTCTCTGCATTTGGCGGTAGAGTTTAGGTGACGCCGTGATGGCCTTTGTCTCGTATCACGTTTTCGTTTGAGTAACGTACGTGCAGTATGAGTTCACAATGCCATGTCATCCATTGAACTACTATCCGTCAAACATTTTCCGGCATATCTGTCGAATATTTTCTGTAAGTACCAGAAGCGAAACCGTGTAGTGGACACAGTTGCACCCATTGGCTACTAATAGATTAGACTTTTCGCAATTGAAGTTGAAAAAAGAGGTGTTGTAACAGTTGAGGTAAAGGGTCAAACGAGTAGGCTGCACGGAACAATTCGTGTAAGATAGCAGACTATGCTTAAACAATATATATATATATATATATATATTGTTTAAGCATATTTATATATATGAGTATATGTATATACGTCCGTTATCGTAATCTGTTTAAAATGAAGGCGTTTTCTAGTTTAGTCAAGGTATAAGATGCTTCAAGATAAATGTACACATCTGTTATGTGCAGTTGCTTTAAAGGTAATTCTCTAGTATTCGATAACCATCAGACCACTCCGGTTCTGGTCCCAGATCCCACTCAATGAGCGAGGAACACAACAAAACCTACCGAAACGTCTTCCTGTTTTTTTGGCGTCGTTTCTTCTCCCTTTGCAACAGAGATAAATTAGAACAGCAGATCGGAGCTGCCTCATCTGCCAAATTTCGAGCGATGTAAACATCGAAGCTATGGCTGACTCAACCCACCGGCAAAAACACTGGATGACTTGAGTCATAAACCAGTTATTGGTTTTGGCTGTCGATATGCTCGCGTTGACCTCGGCTAACCACTTCATTAGGCGCCTCGCTTAGTATCGGGGTACCGAAGACGCGAACGCTTGGCCCGTCAGGGGGGCTAAATAGTGCCGCTGCATACGACGTTGACCGATGTCGTAACAATTCCCGTTTTCTGGCAATATATGCATATAAATGCTAACTCTAGATTGAGCAGGAACTAACTCGGGCCGAGGGGCAACGCGCAGAACTTGAGTCCAACTTCTGCGCGTTACCCCTACGCCCTTACCACAGGGGCAGTTATTGTGCTGGAACGTAAGTGCTTTATGTCGGCTTAGACGCTGTTCATGAAGCGGCACTAGAGTGCAGCTCAACGTATTTTAATATTCTGCATATATCGAGTCGAGGATGTCTTCAATCTATTGTACCTCCCTCTGCATTCTCACGCAGTCTGATCATGTTTATACATAGCAATTTATAAATTATGCATGAGACAAAACAAAACTCTCAGTTCGGAAATCTGATTGATATATATATATATATATATATATATATATATATA
>MNPL01004311.1:0-17216 GCA_002081605.1 Tropilaelaps mercedesae
ATATATATATATATATATATATATGTATATATATCATCGCCTTGTTATTTCTAACCTTTATTAAATTGCTACTTCTACTATATTTACTAGTGATGCAGTGGAAGATTGACTGGGCGTTATGAAAAAACATCAACTCTACAGTGCAGCCAGCAATCAGCCCGAGCGAGTTGTGTCCATTCGTCTGACATATTTATCATGACAGCAGACGCGTTCCCAACCATAGCACCACCCAACTCCACCCCCGACTTCCACTGTTATTCCCCTCCCTTAAACCCCTCACTACTTCCTAGCTTCCCTTGGCTCTCTTCTTTAGCCTGGGGCGAACAGATCCCATGGAAGGTCGGATGCAATTGTCGCCAAATAGAAGCCTCGCTTGCTCGTTGCTCGAGGCGTGGATGCTTCGCTGAACGCGCACAATGTCGCGCAACTTATCGCAACTTATGTACTTACCTGCTTGCCTGCTCCCGTTGTATAGCCACTCGCCTTCTTGGGTATAGGTGTGAATAATTCGATGAACAATAGAGGGAGTGAATCGAAAAAAGACCAACCCATAACATCCGACAAAGTATTCACAGTAACCGGCTAGTATTGATTTGGTCGTCCTCCTTTGGGAATTCGTAGATTGCTTATTCTTATGGATACTATTTAAATTGTCAAAGATATTGCATTGTGATAGTTATTTGTAAATAGGCACTTCTCTACTGAAAAACATTTTAGTTTGCAATGGTATTGGTTGATTTTCTACGATAACTTATTTAGTCCTTTCAGTCCGTTAGTTTAACTCAATTACGCCCTCCGTAAAATGAAGTAATCTTAATGAAAAGAAAATCTGCTTCGAACGTACTAATACTTAGCGAGCTTGCTTCCATCATTCCTGTATCTGTGCATTTGTCTTGAACGATGATCTAGATTTTCTATTTCGATCAGTGCTAAAAGTATACATAAAAAAGTAATTAAAATCGTCAAATCTCCCAGTACGCCGATAAGCAAGAACTCTACGTTCCGACAAAGTGGACACCCGTCAGTCTGAGGGACCTTATTCAAAACTGCGGCGTAGACCGCATCTTTTTCTTGAGTTGACGAATAACGCGCAGCAAAACCTGTCAAACGTTATGTAATGAACGTGGTAGGCGACTTTTTGCTGTTGAAAAACTGGACGAATGATTGCGAATTTGTCAATAAACGCTACGTAGCTGTTCACAATCAAAAACGCGGCCATTGACACATCTTTACGCCCTTCAGTTTTTCTTTTACAACTCTACTGACATTTATTTTGGGGAAAAGTTTACCGGCATTTGTTCCGGCGTTGTTTGAACCTACATGCCTCGGGGCCGTTCAGAAGATGCGGAAGATTCCGGTCACAGTTTGACCAGGTCAATACACGACATAGAAGTTCATAGACGTCAGACAAGCACACAAATGCCTATTACACTCATTGTTACTCGTCTGTTTTTACCACCGACAAAGCGACTTGACCGTTTTCCGCGCGAACTCTAGCTCTACGACCTTAGAAAAATAAAGCGCCCCAAAGAGAAACTTTTCGAAAAAGTTTCCAACGACTCTCCTTTTTTCATGTGTGCTGTGTTCTATTTCAGAAGTTGCTGCCACCATTCCTCCCGGCTTGTTTCGCTCAAGCTGGTCAGCTGCTGCTGTTGTAGTGTGTTTCCGGAACAAACATCTGTATGTCACTTTAGTTACTCCGCGGGCAGACGAGGGAAGGGAGTCCGAGTGGAAGCGGAACATCAACTTCAATATATCATCGGCTTCCTTACTATCCTCCTGTTTGGGTGACAATAGCCGTTCGATGGACGAATGGATCAATGCCCTAGACCTAATACGGGGATCCGCCACGAATGATATCCCGATTTCCACAATAGGAAACGGGAAGATATAGATTCTCCGGTATTAGCTGAAATGATAGAACAGTCCGCGACGTGAAGACATTGCGAAAATAAGCAGGAGAAAATCGCCGGAAATAAGGCTTCGGGTATTATTCTTTGATTCTCTAATCGGCAGTCTACACTGGTTATATAACTTATAGAGAACACTAATTAGAGAATCAAGTGGAAACATTTGATTTAGTATTCCATTAGCACTATTATTTAAGAGTTGCGGGAAACAATGCACAATAAGGGGCTCTAGATGTTTTGTGTCCGGTTGGTGTCAATCTATTTTGAGATGCACTATATCAAGAAAATATAGCAATATGGTTAAATATTTGTGTGCTATTGTACACTGGAAAGTAGGGGTAATTGTAAACCATTCAGCTTAAATAACTGATGTGAAAATTTCAGGCATAGGCTCTTCTTTAGAATTTTTTATATATATGAGCCTATATTAGTAATTTTTACGCGCATTATTCAAAATATATTATATAATGGACTATTTTAAAGAGAATTCATCATTAATACGTAATCAGCTAGCGTAAGAACTGCAAAGTATGGCAATAAAACAACTATATCACTAGATTATCACACAAGAAAATTTTCGTGCTCTATATGAATACGCCCAGAGTACTCAAAATTCAACGTCGATGTTATGCTATTTAACTTTTTTCATCGATAAATACAAGCTATGTAATTAATAAATATAAAACTATTCATGTCTTTAATTAATAAATTAAGGTCTCTTGTCCAGATACGCTAACACTGCAAATACTTCACGGTCAAAGCAGCTTTAGCTTCGATGTCTCCCTGCCGATGATGCACTGTCCACGGCATAGCAGTCTAAAGGAGCAAACTCACTCGCAGCTTCTTTTGTCGATGTAAAAGTGTACTTTCGTATATATTATCTCAAATAGTCAAACGAGTCTCGCCATTGTCAACAACGGACCGACAACTATGGCAGCATGTCAGGCAATGTCAAGCTGTCAACATGAGTAGCACAACAATCTTCCTCTTGGACCAAGTTTGCGAGTAGCTCGGAATACCAAACAGCCATAGAGAGGATGGAAAGTCGGCATAAAAAAAATGACTAAAATATCTGCCTGTTGTGCCGTGTGGCAATCGCTATGCCGAGCTCAAGATGCTGTGCCTGTAGCTGCACGTGACGTAATTCCACGGGCACGCAAAGCCATTCATAGGACGGTGGATACCGACGATATGGACATTTTGCTGGGTTTTACTGTTTCTGTGTGATCTGAAGAAGAGAATGGTGCTGGAGAGTGTTGGCACTTCCAGCTAATCAAATAGCCGGCGGTAAGCGCATTGTGCACCGCGCGAATAAGTTACTATCCCCGAATCTCTCTCGTAAACTTCGTCCGTGCTGCTTTCGCTTGGATAGAAGATAGCATTAGGTAATGCAGCGGCGCTATTCTGAGAAGTCAAGATTTGCCTATTCCAAACGAGAAAATTAATTGCTTTACGACTCTATGGGTCGAATGTTCCAATTTCAGTAGAGTGATACTCTACGTGGACCGGCCCGTCTTGGAAAGCTAGTTTTGGTTTGATATCGAGCACGGATCATGCTAGCCGAAAGAGTTACACACATTGAAAATAATTGCATAGCGACACCATTCAAACATAAACGCATGGCCTCTGACTTGCTCTTACTTCGTTCACTGTTCTAGGAGCCAGTGTACATGGTATTCGATACAAGTTAATGAGTTCGTTGCGATAGATGCCGCCGCGTGATCGGCGTTGTTTCTGCCGCATGGAGAAATAATGTCTCTGTCTACAACCCACACGTAGCATCAGCAAAGATTCACTCAATATCCGCTCTGTGTACAGACGGCGTTATTTCGATGTGGACGATCGTTGTCGCTATCACCAATTAACCTACTAGCGTTTCTCTTTCCACAACAAGCCCAGTTAGCCATCTACAAGCTTCCTCACCCACCCCATATGAGCTGCTTTGTTCAAATCTCCGTCCTTACGGAGTACGTATATATATATACAGCCATATTTAGGCAGTACAGCTATATACACTATATCGATGCTTTAGGGTATCTTTATTTATCAGCAAAAAATATTTTTAGAGTTGACCATCAGCCAACGTTTAACGCCCACGGTACTGCTTTTTGCATTACTTCGTGAATTCCACGAATGTAAATGTGCAACGAAGGGAATCTAACTTCACTTAAGTGTTTCCTCCGGTCGCAAGGTAACGTGAATACACCAAGCCACCAAGCTCGGCTTATTACAAGCATTTTTCTAGAAATACTTAACAGTATAAAGCCGTTTACTGTATTTCAGCATAGTGTTTTGAGTTCATGCTACCTAGTTTAAGTTAGGATAAACACTAATTTGCGCGTTTATACATACATGAGTTGGGCTTCAATGTTGGCAAACGACTATGTCACAACATGGAGAAGCTCAGGAAAAGAAGTACAATTCAATTCAATTTGAAGTTCCCTGAACTTCGTCGCCTTGTCGGGAGAATAATATTTAAAAATATCCGAAAGTATCAACACCATGAAAACCTAGTAGAACGTGAAATCATGAATAGAATCGATTTTCATAGATGAATTTACAGAGAAACAAATCATGCGTACATTCTGCATTCTTACAATTTACTCAATCACTATTTATTTCAAGTTAAACTAAACAGACGAACAAAACAGATGAACGATTTCGTATGCTACATCTTAGCTATTTTCGAAATATGTCTTCGCTGTCATTTGTCAGAGCCGGCTAACAACAACGTATTCCCTATTACAGTACACATATATGTTATCTGTCGTACAGTGCATTGCGTCAAATACTATTAGGTGAGCCACCTCGTCCCACAATTGAGATGGGTCGGTCTCCTTCCTATGAGCTATGTTCGTTCGGTTACGAGAATGAACGCTGAAGTCGACATCGTTGCCATTTGCTGACGATCCGGGCGTTCAGACGAACTCAGTGAGTGCTCTGCGAGGCGAAGGGGCAGCGTTTTTGAAAATGCCTCCTTGTTCGAGGCTCTTTGAGGCTCCCGCTGCTGACTCAATCAGATCAAGTGGACTTTTTGCGTTAGGCTCTGCCATATTTTTTGCCCACTCGCTTTTTTGTTGCCGACTGAGAGCCAGCTTCTATCGGTTGCCGTCAGCTGCCGGGTCTTCTCGTGGAGCGACCTTCTACTTTGTGTCTCGATTTCCCTTAAATCGTTCGCCGCTTCTGTTGTCCGTCTCGTTGTTGCTCTATTTGAACTTCGCGAGCACTGGATATCTGAAGTGTGGCGTCACAATTTCATGTAACAGCGTATCGGCCGCAGTACCGCTCGACATCGTCGACAATCAAAGTCGGACAAAATTCAAACGCGGTGAGAGAAGATGCTGCTGAAACCGTTAGACGTCGGCTCTCCGTGCCGCTACACAGCCGTTGCGTGTAAAAGATCTAAATATCAAAATCAAATCGATGTCGTCTTCATTTGTTCGACACTATCGACATATTGAAGAAGGGGCAGCGTGTGACGGTGCGGAGAGCTCCGTGAGGCACGGATCCCCAAGCTTTTGTTAATCTGTAATACTCAATTCGCGCGTGCGCCAGGCGCAGTCATAGAGAGCAAGCCGGTCGTTGGCCGAGCGATCGTTTCCTTGGTAGCGTTAGTTCGCATAAAGAATTTTTTCGACCTATATGTTTGTATAAGGAACACTGACGGCTTCGTTATTTTTGCGCAAATAAGAATGCGCATGACTGTAATTTATTGTTAGAAGAAGAAGGAATGCGTGAGCAACCGGTGTGAATGCTTACGCGGATATAGGTGTATAACATGACGAGTTTTCTATCAGCCGATCGCTCCTTTAGCACGAACATAAATAGTAGATATAACCTGCCCCATGCGTGGCAATTAATTCCACAAGAACAACTAGCAGATGGGAAACACCTGTATATGCCAAAAAAATCTCGCAACAAAGCACATCTAGAAGGCCACATAAATTTGATCCTAAATTTGGTACATTCCAGTCGTAAGCTGAGTATACGCAGCGTTCTTAGTACCCACCCCGGGAGCATATTTTAACATCTACCCTTCCTATAGTACCGGCTCTATCGCAAGTATGTCGGTCGTTTTACGTCTACAAAAGGGAACTACTATGAGGTGGAAGTTAGTTTTGAACTTTTCAATGTAAAGTTTTTTGTTTTTTTTAACAAACTCAGGTTGATGGTTCTAGCTTTGTAATTGTGCCAACGATATTAACACAGGTGTTAACAGGGATTGCTCGAAGTAAGCGTAGTTTTTGAGTTAAACTGTCAAGGTGAGAATCAAAAGGGCGCGCTAAAGTTGTCTATAACGAAATAATAAAAAGCTTAAGTCGTATTTTGGTTATCTAAGTGTATCTAAAACGACATGCATGACTTACCTCATATATCATCTAATCGTTGTGTTTCAAATTTATTTCGTAGTATTAATGCACCTGGCGATTGTGTCTGGGTCCACACGTAATTTTATTTGCCATGGGACGTTAAAACTGTCCTGCCAGACGTGCATTCATCAACAAGAGGGTGAGCAAGAACCCCAAAAGTGTGTTGCTTCTTATTGTTCAATGAAATAGCGCTTACTGTCGAAAAGGTGTGGCATGCCACGAATTTCTGCTCCCTGCGTAGACACATGCTCACCATTAAAGCTGACTTAAAGTCTGTCTCTTAGACGCTTTAATTCGTAACCAACGCGAACGACCGAGTATTTTAGCGCCTTCGGCAGCAGCAAAAGGAATCGACAAAAGTTGTATCTAGCTTCGTTGAGGAAGGTTTCTATTTAGTGCCTCCATTGTGGTCAGTTAACCTTCAATTCGTTTCATTGATCTTTTCTTCTTGTTTTCCTTCATAATTCTCAAAAAGATGACCTGAGTCATGGACACACGAATGGATGAGTGCTTTGATGACCCGATCAAGCCAAACTCATTGAGGGTCAAATATAGTTTTTGCTACGAAATGAAAAGACGACAAAGACTCGCCGGGACAGGTTTGAGTATCTAGATCAAGTAGCTATTCATGGCTGTTTTTTCCTACTGAGCCCAGCTCTGTAACGTTTCGACAGAATCCGAATTTGTTGTATCTCGATTCAGCTTAGATTACAGTGTAGAGAAGTTGAAGGCAAACGGGTGGCCAACAACGCCGATTCAAACGATTGTCTCATGATGAAAAGAAGACAAAATGAAGAGTGGCAACCACTCATGGCTGTTCTTTCCTTTGCCGCCGGTTGCAATGAGAGCTTCATCTAATCAAATCAGATTAAATTATTCGGTAGTAAAGTGATGAACCAATGTCAGATGTAGTTAATGTTTCGAATTAGAATACGAAGAGATTTAGCACGTCTGTTGATTGGCAATATGTGTCGCGATCTTAGCAAAAGGCACTAGAAAAAAAGGTAAATAAATGATCAACTCCTTTGCTGAAAACACAGGAGACATTACCAAAGTATCCAAGATAAGACCACGTATTTCAAACTGTGCTCTTGTTCATTTAAAAGCTCAAAATATAGATTTTTTATTTGAAATAGACCGGTTAGTCTGGTGCTAAAAAAGCAGATAAGTTATCTTCTTGTACTGACAACAATAGTGGATTCCGGGCAGGCACAATAATGGCTCCATTAGAAAAAATGGCCCACTTTTGTTGTGTATATGGTAATCATTGATTTTGAAAATCCTCCAAAAAGCCTCCAAAAGTTAGTAGACTAAATAAGTGCGAAGAAACTGATTTTACTCTCCGCAAGAGCATTTTCATGAATCTACAAGTTTAGTACCGAATTTTTGTTTTAATTCGAAACAAGATCTTCATCTTGCCTTTCATAGACTTTGGATCATATTTTTCTTTCTTGAGCTATCTTATAGTATACGGCATCACGTGTAATTTGCTAAAATAGTGAACGAAGCAAAGGCTTTTGTACAAAGTTATTGTTTACACTAAAAAAGCTAAAAATATTTTACTTAAAAATCGAACTTGGTCAGTTATCATGTATTGTATATTATAGCCAACACCCTCTGTTTCAATGACAGCTACCTTTTGCTACTAATGTAGAAGAAAGGGAAGGACAACAAATCGTTTTATGATACACTACCCTGTAAACTTAGCATTGAAAATTAAGGCAAGTGGTTAAAAGAAGAAAAAAATGGTAACCGGTTTATTGGTGCAGGGCCGCGTAAGTAAGCTATGAAGCTGCCGTATATACCTACTTCAAGTAAAACGTAATTTCCTCTACGAGATAGAGTCCACAATGGCATACAGTATTTGGAGGCAGGAACAATCAATTAGTTGAGTCTATTTCGTTTTAAGATTGTCTGTTGTCGATATCTCAATGTAAGATCTTAACAGTAACATAAAACTCCCTCAAAGGCACCAGTTGAGGGCTAACTAGACCTATGCATCTGTACTAAATGACGTTAGCGAAAGAATGTAATATGATTTGCGCGTTAATTGTTGTATTTCAGGTGTTGTTTGAGCATGTGCGTAGGATGCACGGTGCTGAGACGAAATACAAGGTTCCTGTAAAAGATCTTGTAGACATGTGTCCCACATAGACTTCCTTGAACTGTTGTTTTCTGACAAAACCGTGTAATACATGCAATGGTATGTCGAAACTTGGTAAGCTATCAGTGCACAATTTCATTTTATGCGCATCCTTCGAGAAGTTAATAACTCGGAATTTAGAAACACCTCATTGAACGGTATATTGTACTTCTAGCCATTTCCGTCTTTATTGATAGAATCATTACTACTATTATTATAACTATTATTACAATTGTATGTAACGTAGTATACTACCCGGGAATGTTTTGTTCTCCCTCCAAGCTCAAGAATGCTATTTACCACCACGACACGAAAAGACTCACAGCGAAGGCCACCATTTCATATCGTTCCCTAGAGGATACGAATAACGTCAGCTTGGTTTCCCTCCACTGAACGGTGGTTTTGCCAGTCTCCGCTTCTAGACAGGCTCCTCCTTCCCATGTACCTTGAGTACGGCAGGCGTCCTCGGCCGCCCAGCCGGCGAAATGAGCTCGTATCAATCTTGGCCTAGCACCCGTCAGTTCGCTCACTCGTGGAGCACCGCCGACGAGCAAACATGAGCACTCTAGCTGCCGGTAGAGCCTCTGTGGTACCTTCAACCCTCCAACCTACTCATACCTCGTCCGACGTGAAGCACAGCCTCACCGATGGGGGTAACGGTGGCGGTCGCGGCCGCCATATCGGTGGTTTCCTCCTGGACAGCGCCAGCTGCATAGGTTCGCAGGCCCTCACGACTACGAAGATATGACCGAGCACGCAGGATAGGGTGTAGCAAAACGCCTCTGCCCTTAGCAAACCGTGGAAGGTTAGGGGCCTTGTGAGTGAGAGAGCCTTACCTGTGAAAGCTTTTAGTTTTTCCCGACCACGGAAGGGCCCATGGAACATTGCTAGGCATTGGCTTTGGCCGACCAACCTATTGACTAATCGCCAGTTCATAGAGTTCATAGCCTTGTCGTTGCATTTACAATTTTTATCGTACTGATTGGCAAGCAGCTTCCAGTTACTACTAAAATACGGACAACACGTATCTAGCACATTGGTCGACAAACCAATGTTGGTTGACTATAAAAAAATGACTTTTATTTGGTCCAAAAAGATTGCCATGAGGCAGACTATTGGTAGAGTGAACGTATACAATGTTCTAGGATCATTGCTAAATTGAATACATGAGCTTTGAATAATAAAGAGGGAATTTGTCGATGCAAGCATAGGTAAATCACATAGGCCCTTATGTAGGTGCAGAAGCGACCTTCAAGTTAAAGCAGTCGATTGACGAGCTTCAATTTGAGAAGGGGCTATCTTACTGCACTAATAAAGTCACATGCCAACAGGAGATGCATATATTTTGAAGAAATGTACAATTTCTGAAGTATTCAGTTTAAGTCGGTTTACTAATTAGCATAGCAAAAACAAGAATATTAATTTTTTTGTTTAAAAGCATCAAGCAAAACATGGCAACAGGAACATCCTTGTTTGCCCTGCCATTTTTCCCACCTCGTTTTTTCTCAGGTTAAACATAGAACAGGACTTTTATTGCTTACACTTGAAGTTACCTAGACACGTGTAAAACCGTCTGGTGCATTTTTGGCATCCAACCAGCCAAACTGTTAGGTTCTAACTTGTTTTTATGCCCTTCATCCACTCAATCTCGCTCCCTTCAGAAATGTGGAGAAACGCTAAACGAGTCGACTTTCTCAATTGGGCCCAGTATTGTCCATCTCTCCGACCGGAAACCCAGAACGACAAAGAGAGTGCTTCTTATTTTCCTCTGCATCGTTCACTCGCCTTGCAAACCCTGCCCTACTCCCCACCGCAGCGAAAAAAGTAACGGCAGCAACAATCCTCTTCTCAGCAAGGATTTTTTCTGCCCCTTTTCCTATAGGCTGCTCGTACTCCTACCTCTATACTTCGTTTCGAAATCAAATTCTCCTCCATCTCAACTGCCTTCTCCTCCGTTTATCCACGAATGCCGCCAGCCCTATTCCCTTGGCCGGTCGTGCCTTTCCTGTTCCCTTTCTCCTCATCGTCGTGGGTGTCACACAACTACCCACCCATCTAGCCGCCCGCGTCGCAGGTCGCGCGCCATCTTCAAGAGCTGACAATAGACTCTGACGTAGCGCTACTTCGCTTTTTATTTCTCCCGATCCGCCCGATTGGGAGAGGGTGGGCGATGGAATAGCGCTGATGTTGATGATAATGCCCACGGGCGAGGAGGAATGGCCGCAGCAGGCGCGGGAGTGGGAAGCGACAACCCCCGGGAATGAAACTTCCCCCATTCCTTGCGTTATGTGAGCGCGTGAGTGAATGTGTGTGCGTTCATGTGGCGGGGATGACGGGACAGCGCCGGTGGGGCACAAGCTGCAAGCGGGCAAATTGAAAATGTGAGAATTTAAATGCACTCAGCAGGCAGATAAAACGAAAGAGGATGGAAGTGGACGAAAGGCACGGTTGTGAAAGCAAGGGGGGCACAGAGCCATCGCTTTGAGAGGAAGAGACATAGCCGACAGGTGGGGTGGTCATGGTGTTAGAGAGGAAAGATAGCGTGCTGGTGGCTGGCGAATGAAAAACTGGTTGACGCCGGATCTGCTATATGGTGGTGTCAATGCTAAGAGCGATTCAAGGGGACCGTGTGAAATGTGTGAAGATCACGGAAGAAAACAAAAAAGAGAAAAAACGCACTTTAGCCACCCACATTTGATCGTATGACCACGAGGTGGACTAGAGCCAATGCGAAACGAGGACCATTGTCCGAAAGCCTTTGATCCTAGTCAATCTCGGCTTTCAGGCCAGACAGACGTGAAAAGTCGCATTAAAAAAAGAGCGCATTGCCAGACTGATATCGGTTTCCGCGAACAATCCACCAGCGCAGCTGTGATCTTTATAGCGAGGCTAGAAAGGGCATTTTCAAAATCACATAACCTCTTTGCTATTCTTTCTCGTACACCGTCAAAACTCGCTACATCTATTTCGTATCCAAGATTTGTGTATCCAATAGGGGTGTATTTTGAGGGAAAAGTCCCAAAGTTGAGCCATGAAATCTTAATCTAAAACGAATACTAGTTGGCAGGAAGCTGGCTATCGCAAAGTAAAAAAAAACTTGATTACCCAAGTTATCAAAAGAGCGCTGTTTATACAGAATAATAAGATTCTCCAAACGCAAAATGAGTTCTTCTCCTCGTTAAATATGAAACATCTCGATTATTTCTACTAAAAGGTACTTTTTTTGCAATATTCTAACTCAGATTAGACTGTTTTTTCTTTTCCTGGTAACAAATCAGTGTCTTCTTATATCAGTAATATGAGTACATCAGCTAAGGAATATATTTCTCACAATCGACAACATTTTCTTGGAACGAGAACTCTCTTATGCTTCCCGGTATAACTATCTTTTCATCTGCCAGTGCTGATGACCTTAGAGTACACTGAGCGTTATCTCAGTTGGGCAAATTGCATTACCGCAGCAAAGCATTTGTGGTAACAACGTAACAGACTATTCGAGCAATCACACGGAGGCAATTGCTTTTGTACGTTACTTCTCTCACCCGTGCACGCATCTCCCTTGCCTCTCAAAACGTTAGTAACGCACGCGATAAAGTGATCAAAAATGAAGACATCTCACACTGACATATTTTTAGATAGTTTCGACAGCAGACTGAACAGGAGCTCCATGAATTCTTTGTTCAAGTCATAATTGAAGTCACATTTCTTTACGAAACCTAATACTGTTTTGGGGCTTGAGATATCTAAAACTCCTGTTCTGTGTCGCAATAGAATAACTGGCGCATACTTAGAATTACTGACTTGGTCATTGTTGTAAATAAATGGGGAGAAAATCGATGCTTACGATAGATGTTACAGATGGAGCAACTATTGGTGATTCGTTTCTTCCTTAGAAGCTAATTTAAGAACTTGATATAAAACATGCTGCTAAATCTCTGTGAATCTGAAAATCTAATCAGACATTTTATATATAGGTATATCATTGACACAACGCGAGTAACAAGATTCAAATCTGTTGAACGTAAAGAGCTTCTATATTTTATTTTTAAGATATTCGTCCTGTAATGCCAGGTAAATTGCATAATGAATAAAATACAGGAGCTGTGTTGACTAAGAGTTGTAAAGTCACAAGGAGAAATCTGCACCTACACAAAGAAATGTTTACTTTCTCTCCAGTTAACCTTATTGACCCGTCACTCCTTTTCATGTATTGCGATTAGCGCCCGTTCAGATGAGACTGGATATTTAATTATCGTATCATCATAAAGGTTATAGTAATAGCTACAATCACAAGCGACCCTCGCATTAACGACGAAGTTTTAAACACCCCTATGTCTGCCCTAGCCGCTTGGGCGACTCGCCGTCGTCTTGGTTCCGTCCTCGTTTCGGCTAACGGTTACTCCATTGTTCTTGACTGACGGTGCCACCCGACGAGCCCCGTAGAGAAACACGGGCAAAAAAGCGGTTTTCGTGCTTATACGAGAAACGACATATACACACACAAATGCAGACATGCAACATGCGCATAGACAGACTTGGGGCCAAATGAGCAAGCCACCTTGAAACGAATTGATGAACCGTCGACAATTAACATCTTAGTGAACGAATGAATTCGGACACGCAAACCGCCAAGCTCTGCCGCCATCCACGGCTTCAGCATATGATGAGATATTGCGCTTCAATGAAGAACGACGGCTGTCCGCCAGACGTGAGTATGCAGTTGAAATTAATGTTCAAAAAAGAGAAAAGAAAAACGAAGGATGGCAAAAGAGAAAACATACATATACAGGATAACACACACACACGCCTGGACAGGAGCGGAGCCAAGAATCTTCGTCGATGTTGGGATCAAACTAAAGAACACACGAGGGGGATGCTATCGCAAAGCGGAGATTCTTTCGATGACGATGGTAAGTGAGGACAAGACTGCCGGGCTGTTTTCCCGTGAGGCGGTGGCAGCTGCTGCGAGAAATCCCTCTGCCCCCGCTCGTCCGCCAACTGCTAAAACGAGGAGGAATTGCCAAACTGCCCAGTTGGCTGACACTCCATATATTTCGTTTATTGATTTCGGTAATGCGGCGGTGAACGCAGCGTCAGGAGTGTGGCTTCCATCCATTCAAAGTTTCCCTTCTGTAAACGCGATGAGGAAGAGATTCAACGTGGCGAGGAACGATTCCGATTGTGAGTCCTTTTTGACTGACACTTTTTTTACTGAAAGTTTTTCTCGTTCGCGAACCGAGAGTCGCTTAGGACTTCCCCGATGCCATAAGATTTGCCTCCACGCGGAGCATTATGAGGACCTGTGGAATCTGCTCGATGGGGGTCAACATAGACGGGGTGATTGGGAAGCGGTAGCTAGGCAAAATGCACACCGGACCAGAAATAGAAAAAGCAGGGAATATGGGATAGACAAGGATGAGGGAGATCTATGAACGTGTAGGAATATTTATCTTGCACCAGCTTGTCATTGCTGTTGCTGCCATTGTGGCTTTTGCTATTGTTGTTATCGTGGTTAAATAACTACATTAAAAATGCGCCGCAACACAAAAGCAAAAACAAGAAAGAGCCACCGACCGCAGGTAAAAGCACGTGAGGTGTACAAGAAAGGGGAGGCAGACCTGACCAAAGAGCTAGCCGTGACGAAACCAGTGCCGGAGTTACTCTAGATCAATGAGAAGTAACAGATATTGTCCTGTTTCAGTAATTCCCGGACATGTATCCATCTCCTCACGTTCGTATACAGCAGAGAAGTTTAATTAGCAAGAGGTTGGCTGTTCCAAAATTTCCTCAAATGCTCGGGAGCTTGGAAAATATTCAACCCTATTCTGACCCATATGTTTCTCCATTGTTTAGAAAAAATTTTGGGGTACCTTCAGATAATATCACGTTCTCGTTCACGCTGTACAAGCAGAAAAGTATGAGAGATCCCATAAGTATAAAATATTCACTGTCGGTTACTGAGGTGTGCGATACTTGTTGCCTTATGCTTTGACGTTATTACAACTTCACTACAAGTCCATTCTTTCTTACTTGACACCCTGTTTAGTCTTGGCCTATTTCATTGACACAAACTCGTTACCCAGCCGGTGTAACTGACAAAGGGATTGAGACCATCATAGTGCATATTTTTCACTTCGGTAGACTTTTACACAGTTGGGCCTCATAGTTCCTATGGTTCTTAGAAAAAAGGAAATTTATAAAGTTATATTTTATATTCTTCATCTAGATCCTTCGTAAGGTGATTGTATCTTTAAGTGTTGCAATTGAGATCAATTCCAAGTGCATATGTCTGACTTATCCCGAGTGACGTTTGTTTTGAGCGCTTTCCTTAAACACATTGACCTACATTTACATTCACGCGTTGTTACTGATATCAAGTTTGACACGTATGTTCCCACAGATAATAATTAAAACATGAAAGTGTTTGCATATATATATCATTGCAAATGACCATTATAGTTGCATCAATTAGTTAGTTCCGAGGGTTGAGCATATTGCACATAAAAAGTGGGTCGAGAACGTTTTGCAGGAGGTTAGGAGCGACTGCCTTGTATGATCAAATTTTCGTTTTTTGATGTGTTCTATCGGAATTAATCTAAACAGCTTCGAAACAACAGGCTTAAATTTTTGTGCAGAGTATGCACGAAACTTGAAATATAACAAGTACACTCAGAAAGCTTGAAGGATAAGAAGGATTAAATCATTTACAAATATATGGATGTTTCAAGCTATATGATTATTCTGTACGGAAGGTAATGTCAATACATACAAATACAGTCATTAGATTTTTCAACGTTTAACTCGGCCGTTACGACCTCCAATGAATTGCAAAATTTCTTGCCTACCAGAGGAGCCTCCTGAAGTAGTAGAAAACAAGTATGAACAAAATATATCGAACGTACTGTACAGTTACTCCGTTATTACTGCATATTACAGCAATTCATTGTGGTCCTTAAACTTCAATTATTTGTGGAACAACGTCATAAGTTCCAAACGACAATGCTTAGTCAGTCAAACAATGTCCATTCATATTTTCGCCAAGTTGAATCCATTTTGCTGCTCGCTTGCCAAGCAAATTTGCTTTAGCTCACCAGACATGTGCTTAAAGAGCCAATAATGAATAGAGATAGCACTTAGCTTTTCCTCAGTCACCTTTATCTGACGGGTATCCTAAACTATCTACGGTCCATAGAGTACGACATAGTGTTTTATTCATAAGTTCGCTCTGTCTAATCCTCAGTTACGATTCCTAAGCAGTCAGTGAAGCTAATCACAGTCATCTAGACGTATGCATCGCTGCTTTTGAGATGATACTTCTGTTCTGACTCACCGTTTACTCACCGTCGGTGCCTACACCGCTTACACGTAAATCGTTAAGTCTGTTCCGATTTATGGGTGACGGGACTGATTTTCCCCATGAAATGCTAAGCACACCAATTTGACCAGCCAGAGATATGCACAGAATAAATTTCGTGGAAATCGCAGTATTGCTAACACTAGTGTGTGCAATACTCAGATTAATTTAGAAACGTTAGCAAGAGATGTAAATGAATGTGTTGCCATATTTATCTACGCGTAGAGCCGTTACCAATCTGTATTTTATTTTCTTTTTATTCAGAGCTTATGCGAAAGCATGGTTTTAATAAGAAATGTAAAAAGCTAAGAAACTGTTTGCTAACAATTTAAGAGAACTTAAAGCACCTATTAGGCACCAAATATAGGTACCCAGATGACAAACATATTTAAGTTACGTGCGCAGCACTTCGAAAAATTTGATCAAACCATCTACAAAATTAAAGTATATCATTCATTAATTTTTGCTTTTTATGTTAATCATGTATGTTCTATTATTATTTACTATTAGTATCGTCTTTACTACTCTTAATTATCTAACGTTTCTATAGTTGTAAATATGGTTCAGTTTTTCCCGTAATATTTCTATTAGAATACTTTATGATCTAAACTCCCTTAAAAACATAACTGGAATCATCTAGCAGAGTTGCTATTCAATTCTCAGGCGATGCACTATTATAGAGTTTGTGGGTAATGGCTGCGGTTATATGGCCTTCTATTGCTGAGGTGGCAAGTGACGCATATTTTCGTTCACCTTGTAGTAACGTTTCCTCTCTTAGACTTATACGTCGCCGATAACTATAGCAAATTGATCACATAATTGGGCGCTAGTCACAATAGGAACAGTGAGCTTCTACTATCCCTTGCCATACGTACAATAAAAAATATAATAATACAAGGGTATGATAAGGTTAAGAGTTTTATATTGCTCATCGAGTTGTTCTACGCTCAACTCACCCAAAATAACAAATCTTCATTCCATACAATTATTGTATATAACTGGAAAGATCTGCTACCATTTGATTTATACACAATGTATGGATGCGCATTCAATAAGCTCTATTTTCGGTGTTGACTTTAGAAAACTTGCATTGCTTGAGGTCGTTATAAAAGCGCTTTGCTGCAAGGGACTCGCACATCAAACAGATTCGGCCTGGAGGTAACCTTGATCGAAATAAACATCGACAAGAACACGTTTCAATAATCGAGTATAATTCTAGCATGTAAACGGTCCAGGCAGTAATTGAAAATGATTAATACTATTCAAATAGCACGTAAGCGTTTGTCAAACACGTCAATACAATTCAGTTGAAATCACTGATTTAATTTCGCTCACATATGAAATATTCGATCACGTCTAATTTCAATACGGCGCTCTACTAAAAATTATATCTGTTGACATTTCAATATATATATATATATATATATATATATATATAT
>MNPL01004313.1:0-19475 GCA_002081605.1 Tropilaelaps mercedesae
TATATATATATATATATGTATATATATAAAGTATATGTATAAAATAAGTGCATATCGCTGTACCTGGAGGCTGCCGCATAGGTGGCGTTTAGCTCTCGCGTCATCTCGGCAAATGCATGTCAGCGGTGTCACCTAAAATCAGAGTTTGCTCCACTGCTCTCTACACTCGTAACTTGGTGGCAACCAACGAATCGTGAATAGAAATAATATCTGCCAGCAATTGAAAATGCGACTTGTTGAACGAATATTCGGACAACACCGCTCGGCCGCACTTGGCCGACCTGTCGAGGTGGGAGTTCTAACGGATAGGTTAGTGCTGTTTCGTACGATACCACCCCGATGGCGTTTTCCGTGGCGGATTGTTTGTTTCGGGACTCTACTGAGTTGTGCCCGTCGATCGTTACTCTGACCCCGTCACATTTCGCCCCTGACTTTTCGCAGGCAGCCGATTTATAGCCGTTATAACAGAAATACGGATGTCGTCGCAACAACTGAGTTCGACGCAGTTATTGTACCAAGCGCGTATGCAACGGCGGACGTAAACTTAATCACGAAGAGACTGACGACGCTAGGGGAAACGCACGTAGCCCCACGCTGGCGCCATGACACCTACCCGTCTGGTGAAATACATTCGCCAATTAACGTTGCAACGGCCTCAATATCGGGCACCTCGTGTGCGCCGCGCAGAACTCTTGCAAACGACAACGAAGTGAAACCGTCCGGGAGAATGCGTTCATTCGGATCGGGAACGAGGTGGCGGTGTTGTTCTGTCCGGCAAAAAAAAAGACTGTTTGTCGCATTTTGGCTGCTTTTCGTGCAGCCCCGTAATACTTTATCTCTTATCGACGTGGTTCACTTTAGTCTGTGACTCGTTTGCGTCGATCGGACTGATTCAGTCGGATCGCTCACGGCGGCCGCTGGCGCGGCCTTGTGACGGCTTCCGATAACTTTATTCTGCCATCGGTGTTTTGTTACCCGTTCGACGAACATGGCGGCCACGCGACGCTGGACGGAGACTGGCCGCAAATCGCCGTTGGGCCATTTCACGTTGTTTCTATTCGCCGTGTCGTCAAACGCGACCACTTCGTCCGGCTATTGTGGGTAGTTGTTGGCGCGGCTGGAAGCATTTACCAGCGTAGACACTTCGGAACGCTGCAGATGTCGAAATCGGTCTGTGGCGGCCATTGCCGGATCCATAGGCCACCAGTGGTGGATCAAGACCTTTTGTTTTTCCCTGCTGTGGTTTTGCTAAGGCTCGAGCGTACCTAGTTAGGTATTGGGAGTAGGGTGAAGCGATTCGAAAGCGTTCCAGTGTCGTCGAGCACCGTCGTCTCATCTCGTCGATTCTGGCGCTTTTTGTCGGGGGAAGAAGAAGAAGACCTAACTTTCTTCAAATACCCCCCCCCACCACCACTCACCAGTTAACGTCGGCGAAACCGATTATGAGAGCGGACGAAAGCGTTGCCGTTCACCTCACGCATGTAGTTGTTACAAGATGACAATCCCATTATTGATTTTTGTATATTGGCAATCGTCGAAGTCGATATTCGACGGCTTCACTCACGTACGTGGCAATCAAAGCATCGCGCGGGCGGCCTTTGCGACGTGTGACAATCAACTGACGCCTAAATGACGACGAACCCGAAAATGCAGCGATATCAACGCCATCAGCAGCTCGGAATATATCGCCGATGGCCCTGCATGTTTCCAGCTGTTCGGTTACTATTCTGAGAAATATACGTTCTTCAAAAAACAACCAATTTGCAGATGGGTCATCAAGAGCATTGTTGTTATATTAGCGCTCAAGTGAACGCAATCGTACGGCACCGCAACAACGGCCGGATCGTAGCGAGACTGGATCAATTTCATTTCACTATTGAACTGTTGTGGATGTTGTTCGAATGGATCGCAGGCATTAGGCAAAGCCTTCAATCGAGAACAAGCAATCGCCTGAATGGTTTGAAACGCAACTGTGTGTGCAGGCCTGTGGGGCAACGAATGCCGCGACATTCGCTAGTAATAGTAGTCGTAGTAGTAGTCGTAGTAGTTGTAGTCGTAGTAGTAGCACGCCCCTTAAGTGCCCAGTTTCTTCCTGCTTCATTTGCATTTGAAGTGCCCTGTTACTGGATGGACGCATTTTCACGAACATTGCGTTCAGCTCTGATGAAGGCCAATGTAGCCTTTCGGATAGTCGTGTATCGATGCGATGTTGTTCCCGTTGTTACAACAAAGCAGGGAGACAACTTTCCAAAGAAGAAATCCTTGGAGGCTTTTCGAATTTCGTTCATGAATATATTTAGGTTAGGGTTGAATTTTTCTAACATTCCTGGACAGTGTAGAGTACGAGAAACTTTTGATAGATATTTGTTTCTGACTTAGTCTAACTGCCGTCAAGATGAATTTCATAGATGCATACATCCTATATATATATATATATATATATATATATATATATATCGGTCATTTTAAATAGCCTTCTTAGGAAACTATTATCAGAGAGAGTTACGTTCGTCTTTTTAATAAAAAAAATTCAAAATAAGTACGTTTAGTGTGATAAAACTGTAAAGTATCGCAGCATAATTCGCTAGTGCACTCCACAGTGACTGGTTGAACTTTACATAAACTAAAGGTACACTTGGCGTAACAATTTGAAGTTTAAAGTATCCTTTTTGTCCTTGCATTTCTAAACACACCACGTATTCGGTTGTATCTCGACTGGCTTTTTGCTTTTGCATAGTTCTTCTTACCTGTTTCTAAGAACGTCATTCGTATTTGAGCCACTTACGCCGCAAAGTTTCCCTATCAGAAGAACTTTTCGTAGAGGCGAACAGTACTCTACTCAACTTACTCCATTGGATACCTAACGTGTTTCCGATCACAGTGAAAAACTTCCGTTAAATTACATCACGTGCATGTCATTACACGACATATATATATATATAATGCGTTTATTGACACAGGAAACCGTTTTATAATCGCTCTCCTTCTCTTCGTTCTGTTGGCCGCTTATCGCTTACTGCCCCTCTACACTTTTTTGCTCTACTCTACCCAATGAAAGTGTTTTCACTATTCGAAAAGCTCCTACAATTCGCTAATGATGTGAATGAACGCATTCGCGTGTGTCGACGGCGTCAAGAAGCTTCATAATGTCGGCAGCGGCACCAACCCGCCGAATGATCACAGCGCCGTACTACCGTCGTGGTCGTCGTTCGCTGTAGAAAGTGCCACTTCTACCCCGACCTGTCGACACTGATTATTTTCGGTCGCTTTTAGCAACGACCTGAGCAATAAAAGTTTTCCCTACCACCCTCCCTTCCTCGCTCCTCTTCCACTTTCGTTGGCTCGAGCGACGATTTTTAAACGACAGCGAAAGTGAAAAATGGCTTGGATGAAGAGGTTCGGAGCGTACGCCTGGAACTTCTGCGCGGGCCGCTTCCAATGTCAAAAAACGTCCGCGCCGTGTGTCCGACGCGTCATCCGGGCCATAGCTTTTCATGAGGGGGGGCCTGCGTGCACGTTTAGTGGACTCTTGTTCTTCAGTAGAGCGTCTTAGCAGTTACAAGTTATGTTCCGCCGTTGTTGTTGGCCGAGCATGCGACGTTCACGTTACAGTAACGAGCTCCACGATGCGACGTGGCAAGAGCAGCGTCTGATTTTTAGGTGAACGACAATGTTTGAAAATACTACGCTAGAACTGGTTGCCATCGCCGGGCGACTCCCGCGTGATGGCGGCCGCTCCCAGTTTACGTTACAATGTCACCATTTCCCCGCTTGAAAGCGACAATTCACCAAGCATTTACCCTTCGGCACGGCCACTTCCTTCGCCGTCTACTGCAGGCGGTTAGACTGAGCTTCTGCTTCGTATCGTTTTCTGCAAGAAAAACGTCGAGCGTGCCCCTCTCGCGCGCTGCTAGAAGTGCAATTACAGAGTAAAATCAACTAAGCGACGATGAAACAACGGCGAGGAGGTTCCTGTCTGTTGTGTCCTGGTCTTCTGCGCTAGCTAAAACCGACGAAACCCGCCGAAGACACGCACGTGTCGTCTAGATTCACTCTAAAACTGGACACACAGGAATTAGACTTCGTACTTATTTGTTGTCGTGTTCTTCTTCTTTTTTTGTGTAATGACAGAAGCCGGCCGTAAAGGCGGGGCAGGGAATAAACGGCGGTGAAGGCAAATCACCCGTTTAAGGAACTCCACCTATTTCTGTTACGTTTAAACGTTACGATGAGTGGACTTCTGACATAAAGGCGGTGCGATTGGAAGAAGTCGCGGTTGCGATTCGTGTGGGTCGCATTCAAACGACGAACAGTGAACGTATTGGGGATAGCGACATGAGTTACCGACGAGGTAGCGTTTTCTGGCGCCCCACCAGTTACGCTAAAGCCACACAGACCGGCACAATGTCGTGCCGTGTTACAGCTACCACTGTCCCTATTCGTTGTCTCTTAGGCACACACACACACACACACACACACACACTGGGCAAATAATGACAATACGAACCCGCACGAAACTGCGGTCACAAAAATGTCCGTTACGCATTCACGCGAGCGCTTGACGGTAGGAAGGCGACGTTGCAATGCGGAGCGGAAAGTCGGGTCAAATCGTACAAAGAAAGCCACAGGGCACAGTCGAGCTCGAACGCTGGAAGACCAGGGAAGGGAGGAGAAAAAATATGGTCGGAGTCGGAATAATAACGCGCTAAATACAATGATATAATTGTAACGGCGATGAAATGTTCATTTTTCCCAGTAGAGAGAAAAAAGAATACAGCCACCTGCATTGTGAGTGGCGAGGCCGAGATGCAGCATCGGTTCTGCGACGTGACAATTACGCAAACCGTTAGCGTGTTTCTGCCGTCGCTTAGGCAAAAAACTGGTGTAGCTTCTCTCTAGTGTTGATCTACACTCGCTCAGTGAACGTCTCCGTTTTTCTCCGTTGACCATCTTTGGGTTTCGTTTATTGTACAACGGTTTCCACTTAGACGCCCTTTACTGCCTTTACATGAACATGTCTCCATGCTCGTGTACGATCGTTGACTGTGAATCATATGCGAGTAATCTTAGTAATTGCATAGAATACACTCCTGCGTCTTCGTGGAACGTAATGCCGATGAAAAGCAGTGCGGATTATGCGTAAATGCCGTAAATTGAAGGTAATAAACAAGAAAACAAATCAGACAGCGGTTGAACACTAGTCAAGGTATTCGCTTGACAGATTGAATATGGAAATTCACCGCTGCCACCGTCCGTCTGCATCGGAGCGTCCACCCGCGGACGCCGGATCTGAGCAGAGCTGTGGTGAAAGGGAGAATATAAAAATAAGCATGCCCAGTTATTCGATCCGGCTTTGCTTCTTGTGGTCTTTATTTTTTTTATGTAGGAATCTACAACGGTGAAACTGAAGCCTCCATAAGGACGTTTTGGACGTCTGGGGGAGGCTGTCGGGGTTGGAATCGATTAATTGTCGGCGGGAATAAAAGCGGATACGTCAGATGGAAAATATGGCGTTCAGAAATCCATCTTTGACTCTAGGCCACAAATACTAGTCGGCACACGTTTTAATTTTGAATTGGCTTTGTCGTAATATTTACAGTGCCTGCGAGCTTCGTATACCGTGGCGGGTAGGGGGTCTGGGCAGCTCTAGAAGAACACCTACATGAAGGTCTAATATTTATGGCTAATTACCGAAATACGCTTGAACGAAGTCCGCGTAACGTGAACTGTCATTGCTAAGCACGGCCAATGAACTTGACGACAGCTGCCGTTCACCCGTCAGTAGTTAGTGCCTTGAATCTTGTTTATAATACATCCATTCGAAGAAAATCGGACTTTGAAGGCAAACATGTGTCTGGATAAATACAAACATTTTCAGACTATTCGCTGAGTTCTGTCGGCATCAGCACGGTCCGACAACATCGGGGTAAGTTAAACACGTCCGTTTGGTGCAGGACCTTTGATGGAATGGTGCTTCTGACGGTAACAACTCGTACAAGTGATGTCGTATTGAGTGCCAGCGTCCCCCACGGCCTAGGGACATGTTCGATTCACAAGGAGCAGCACCCCGTTTCGGCGAACAAAGCGATTCGCACAGGTCATGCTCAGTCTCAGGCCTTATTTCAGGGGACGACACTCGATTGTGATTGCACATTTTACTATTCTTTGTTTTTGTAGCATAGCAAAAATGCACGTCTCTCCAATCGTGCATTTTTTATTGGAGGAAATTACCTGCCATGAGAAATTGCCTCATTGGGGGTATAGTTCTAAAGTCATAGTCAAATCAATATCTGATGCGAACTGGATATCTTCATTCTTCTCCAACTTAGCAGTCGTTATTTGCATTTTAGCGAACGTTTCGTACCAAAACATATCGTAGATTTTGCGAGGCGAAAATGTCTTCCATAGTTGCCTGTGACAAACGATATTTCCCTGTCGTGTGGCCAATTAGCACATCGTGACTTTACGACTTGATCACGATAAGCCTTTGAGCAAAATATTTCCCCGTAGTTACGTTTCCATTACGCTTAGCTTAAGCTTCATCAACGCTAGCTTCGGATCGAGACCTTTTCGACGGCAATTCTGTACAATTTCTGTAAACGCGACTCTACTGATGATTCGCACTTGCGGGACCGACAGACACCCGTCACCGTCCGCGCAGGCTACCACATCCATTTATTTATCCGGCCAAATTTGTTGTACGCCACGACGGCCTGTCGCCGCATCTTCCTGTCACTCGGCTAATCTGTTTCGTGTCCTGTCAGCCGCATGGAGGACGACCATTCTCGTCGGGTGAGCTTCCACAGAATTTTTCTTGTAATCATAAGCGGATTTATCTATTTCGTGAGCCTGCAAACACTCCATCGCCAGACGACTTTGCACCGTAACGCGACCGGGTTGACGATCACAAGGCGCTGGGTGCAAATAACGAACAAACACGAAACGCGTCATGACCACGAGGCGGACCAGCGACGCGCACAGGCCAAGAGGTCACTAAAAGGCATAATTATGAGAATTGTTGCCGATTCGTATGGTCAGCAATTTTGCAAAAAGTTAAATCTACTTCTGTCTGTCCCCACTCCCTCCGCTCCTTCTTGAGTGTCTTCTGCTTGAGAGGAACTGCTCAAGGAGATAGGAGAAGGGAGGTGGGGGTTAACTGGACTTCGGGCGTGTTATCCTGCTGCTACATTGCGAGGTCGTCCTGAATACGGCGCCTTCACCGGACAGCGGCCACAATGGTGGCGGCAGAAGGGGAAACAGAAGTTTCTGATACGTTTTTAGCGTCGCAGCCGTTAGCGAAATATCCTATCCCCCGCCGCCGCTTGACGTCAACGAGAGCCGACGACGTGAGCCCCTGATACGCAGGACGCCGTGCGTCGGCGAAAAACGAGACACAGAAATACTTCGGCCGTTGGCGGTCGCCCGGGAAATATGGATACGCCGGAGGGGAACATCTTCCAGATGTGAAACAAATTAGACGACCAACGTCGACCGTGACGCAAGGAGCGAGCCAGTCTGACGCGACGAACGGAGCTGTCGCTCGTCTTCTGATGCGTCTGGCATCGCGACGTGATTTTCCACTAAATGGCACGCCGCTGAAAAAAAAAACCACGCATACGATTTGTCAACAGTGGCAACGATGGCGAGAATACGGTCGCGCTTGCGTTTCATGCACAAACCGCTCTAATGCGGACTTTGACGTCGGGACGAAGCAGACAGACTTCAACGAAACCCTTCCGTAAATAGGAAACACGAGTTTATGTTTGTACTATTCGTCGTTGGCTACGCCGTACCTTGACACGGTACCGTAGATCTTCTTGGTCGGAACTTCTCATTGGCGTGAGTGACGAGGGTATGGTGACGAGTTATGAGTACGGTGAGCTGTTTGCCAAAAACCGATGTCAATTCTAATTAGTTGATCAAGTTGCTGACGCATGTCAAGTTGTAACGGTGGCTGTCGTAACTCATTCATTCGCAGTTGAGTGAGAAAAATTATTCCTCGTGACATCATGGCATTACATGCGAGCGGAGTAGCTCTGACGTGCGCAGCTGAACGGTGTCCAAATATGTTCCGCGACTTGGCTGTTCAGAATTTCTAATTATTTCAGGTGACTGCCACACTTAAATAACAGTTTGCGCACAATACACAATTAGCAATAGTAGAGCCAGAACTGAGAAAAAAAGTTTCGCGTGCGTTGTAAATATCATCTACGAGGTCTAATGTGCAAAATTGACCTTGTTCGTTTGTTTCCCGTCAACAGTAGCGAGTGCCTGCCATCGTTTAGTAACAGCACACCGAAACTGGACGCGACACTGGACGGCATCGAAATCAATAAAAACTGTCAAAAAATCAACGTTATTTGAGAGTAGCCTTGGTCGTTGTCTACATCCACAGGCCGCCTGGTGACTTGCCATAGAGAATGGCCACGTCGAACGAAGTTCGCTTGAAAAAGGCGCAGTTCATACGGTTCAGGCCACACAAAAGACTCGTTTTGTTTTTTCCACGTGTCTGCATCATGTCGCTGCTTAATTTGATGCCTCCTTCAGTCGACGTGACAGGGTCATTTTCTATCGAATCGCCGTCGTCTTCTTTTGTTGTTCGAAAATCCCTCAGCTCTTCCTCGTTTCACCGACCTAACGAAACTCGTAGACGAAGATCACTCTACAACACACGGTCTTCGTTTGATTAACTCCATTTAGCAGAATGTGTTTTTTTTTTAATATTTTTACCGCTTCACCGACCTTTTGATCTCTGCGCGACGAATTAACATCTCTCAGCATTTTATGTCTCCTACGCCATGCCGCTATCGGTAGGTCTATGGAGACATCTTCTCTACGAAGGGACCAACGGATGAGGCGTCAATAAATCATCGTCGCCTTACCAAATAGGATTACGATACGCGCCTCAAAGGAAAATATTCTTTGATTTTCGCTGGCGTTGATTTCCGTGTATCGGCAGCGATGACTCGGGTGGACGGTTGCCGAGGAGGTGCAAGGAAAGGTCAATGAAAATAGGAAGAAATGGTCGATGAAGCTTCATTACTTTAGCGATCTACTGCCGTAATCAGCGTCTACGCGGCCATCACGACGCTGTCCACCGCGTCGATTGCGCGTGGCTCGGCGTCTATGAAGACAACAATACTAGTTTTTTCGATCTATGCACGTTATGTCATGTAGGGTCGTTCTTCATCGCCCCCGCTGGCGGCTGCTGTCTGGCGCTCGTTGGCAGGAATCGCGTGTCTGTCACGGGCGGCCGCATGACTGCTGTAGCCGCCCCAGGGTTCGTGTCCTGATCTCCGAATGGAAGTGGCGGGTACGTGCGCTGTCGATATTGTTCGGATACACCGAAACAATCGGGTAGTTGTTGCAACGCGTGGGCCCTACAATTAACGTCAGGAGCTTCATGCGCGGGCGGGACAGCGTCTCCGTGCCCGGGCCACCTACCGTTAAAGGAAAGACGAATTATTCACTCGGGACACACTTCCGCCATTGCATTTCCGCAAAAGCCGGCCCTACTGCCAGTTGACGAAGAGAAATCAACTGCAATCAGACGAAACAAAACCATCCATACTCGATGATTCATTCGTCGTGAGTTTCGTCTAGAACAGGCCTCTTTGGCGACCCGACGCAGGCCGAACCATCACGGCCTAGCAGCCCTCGGGGTCTACACTTGAGGGGCAAATACATTAGCTGCAAGCTTGTTCCTAGCTTCTCGTTTGACGAAACACGAAACTATATTCTACGAGCATCGTAGTCATAGCTGGCAGGGGTTCGTTCCATTGTCGGTTATGATGATATCAACCGGCTACTTAATAGTGCTACGCGTAACTATAGCACAATTTAACAACACAGCTGACTAGAATTGAGTCGTTTCAAATCGGATGCCGTCTATGGATGCATTGTTATCGTGTCTTACGCTAATCAACTGTCAACCCTGGACTGACGCAACTTCTTCACGCTGACCACTTGATGGTGTTAAATTCCACCTTTTTATGTATTCGCCCCTCGAATTACGTCCTCCGTTAGTCGGACAGATGTCAACGGTTTGGCCCGGACTAGAATTATTGATGCATATGTGTGTGGTTATCGTTGCCCTCAACGCATTTCTTAAAAGAAGCCCTTCTTCGAACCCTTCGAGAGAACTGTTAGGGAACGCTTAGGTGAAATCGAACTAGAAATTTCGGGCACCGCGCACGCCGCGTAATGATATCAGATAGCAATTTTCGTCAAATAACTACAAGGCCATATCTAGTTTAATTGCAGCTGTTCAGCAGCGGACCAGCTGAGCAACGCCCCATCCGTCGCTTTGTCGGTTGGTCTGTCCTCGATTTTCATCCGAAATGACCGTCATTTGTCTAATTTTCCAGTAGCTAACTTACGAATTCACTTGTTTCGACTGACTTAACGACGGCTTTCACGCTGTTACTCCTACGTTGAATAATTGCACTTACTGTGCGAATACATGGACAATTAAGTTGGCCTGCGTCGGCTCGTTTGTTTCGACTGGTGTGAGTAACAAGAAACGAAGTAATCCAATAAAGCCACTGGTACTCTTCAACAGAGAAATAAATATGTGGTCAGTTGCGGACAAGGCTCCTTTTCTTTTCGCTAACCAGTTCGGACGACAGTTAAGACTTCGTTCGAGTATTGTTGGTGTCACTAACTGGGTGTCCTGTTCTAAAAGAGCGCCGTACTGGTTCATCGGCAAATACGCCATCTGTATGTCGTATGAGTATTCAGCGTTTAATAAGTATATTTAATTATCAACTATATGTACGTTTCTGAGTAACTATATGTACAGCGTCCGATAGATTTCAAATTTACAGAGGGTGTCGTTTTTCAAAGAGCCTCGTTAGCGCACGTTCCTCACGACTTTAGGAAATGTTTTCAAAGATTCGTCCAACTGACGACGGTTTCTGAACGAAAAATGTGTTCGAATCTAGAGATTTTTGCAAGTCTCCAAACAATCGAGCTGTGAAAACGACTAGATGCACTTCGCACATTTCAGTTTGAACAGAAACATTTCCACGGCTGGGAAAAAAGATGAAAGCATCTGAGAGGTTCCAGTTGGTTACGAAGATTTGCAGAGTCTGTTCGCTCTCTGGTGCTTCCAGATCTGCTAGGTCAGACAGGCTAGACGAAACCGATAATCCGCATGGTCATTCTCAATATACGACTCCCTCCATACTCTAATGGTATCGGTAAACGTATTCTTAGCAAATCATTTTTTCTGTGATGGAGGAAATGTTTGCGATTACCTTTCATGCGAATAGCGCTGCCCAACAGCCGTTCGCCCGTGGTAAAGTCATCGCAATTACCGCTCCTCGTAGTTTATTCGTCGGATTTCATGATGTCGACGTGTGGTGGTATAACAGTAAGAATGGTATTTTTATGATAATAAGACACTGCTTACGCGGGGAAGATCTCAGCGCGGCGACGCTCAGGACTCCCACGAGGCCTTGGACTAGACGGTGACGACGACGACGACGACTTTCTTGAGCTTTCACATCCAGTGAATTTCATGCCGATCTACCCGTGACCGTGTAGTTTTGGTAAAGGCTCTGGAACCATGTCTTTGCCATGTTGGTACTCGTTTGTGTGCAAAACCGTGAGGCGTGTGCTGAATGCAAATTGAATGCGTTCACATGACTGAAACCCGCCACGGATGTCTCTGTCGTGATGTTCTTCGCATGTGCCCGTACCTGTAAAGTTGTGACCGTTCTTATGTGGAAAAATGTCGGAGTGGTGCAATGTGCAGCGCCAGCTGAGCAGCCATATTGTCCACATGAGCGGGTGTCGCTCGTTGTTCCATGCTACAGCCATTTATTTCACTACTAGTCATTGTTATTGAGGGTGATGGCAACGATATTTGACAAGTACATAGCGAATAGCCAGCGGAAGTCTGTAGAGACGACAGCGTAGATCGAACAGGTCACGCCGTAGAGTTAGGCAGTGAGCATTGCGCTACAACCTAGTAGACCTCGGCTATGCACTTTAGCGACATGAGACGTCGGTAGAATATATGTTTGTGGTACAGACATATTTGCGTTCGTACCCAACGCGCGTTCAGGGGTCATTTATTCGATAGCTACAGTGTCTGACAGCTTTCAAGTGCCCCTTCCGTCCGATGCAATTGTCCAAGTTTGAGCTAAGTGAATATTTTCCACTTTGGTGCTTCCGCAGGTGTTCGCATAGCGCACCAGCCAACGGAGCCACCCACGGAGGAACCCACCCCGCTCTCCGAATACAACGACGAAGACGACGATTACGTCGACGAAGATCCTCCACCCGCTCCGACAACGCCAATCCCGATCGTGAAGCTGAAGAAGCTGAATCTGCCGCGACAACGGCCCTCAATCGCTCGGAAGAGGCCCACACGCGTCCGCGGCGAGGAACTGGCTGGCAACGCTGTCGGGCCAATCAAGAGCAAAGCGCCCAAGCAATCAAGACCGGCCTTCGGCATCCTCTCGCGGCCGAAGAAGACCACCGTTGCACCGGGTCCCCGGACGGTTCGTCCGTTTGTCAAAGTGTTTGATCGAGCTCGGGAGCGGCCTAAGATGAAGGCCATCCAGCAGGTGAGGATACGTAAGCTGGGCATGCGAATTACAACGGCCAAGCCGGTCCGCAAGGGGTTCCCTATCGGTCCACCGAAGTCTGCCCTGCCGCCGCCCTCAGCGCCGTCCGGCCCGTCGTTGGCCGACTTCGAGGAGATCTACCGCCGCCAGAAGGGGCAGAATCGGGGCTACGAAACGTCAACCTACCGAACGGTTGAGGAGGACGTACCCGATGACCTCGGAGAGCCCGACTCGCAAGTGCCGCTTGTTTACTACGAAGGACAGACGAGGATCACGGATGGTTGGGAATGGTCGCCCTACCTTGACGACCGGAACACGAAAGAGTTCAAGTATTTAGCCTTCCACGTCAAGCAGCAACTGAAGTCGTTCCTCGATGAGACGCGTTACGGCGACTTCCTCAACTACATCCTCATCGACGGCTTCAATAAAGGCGTCGAGGTTGATTTCTTCCTCGTGTTCTACCAGACAGAGCCAATGATCGACGACCAGGAGCTCACGGAAGACATCCGCGACGTGATGGCGTACAAGTCCGACAACGACTACGAGTTTGTCCTCGACCCGAACGCGACGTCGTTCAAGTTCAAGTACGTCAAGACGCCGGCCTCAGAGCGACTTGTCGAGCCGCCGCTGCTGCCGAACTGGGCGATCGCCATGTTGGTGTTCGGTTTCGGCTCTCTAGTGCTCGTCGCTGGCTCGCTTATCATGGCGAACAACTTTCGCTCCAGTCGACGGCTGAAGGACATCAAGAAGAAGAAAATGCACGAAAAGGAGCTCCAGCTACAGATGACGCACCTACCGCACCGCTACCCCGAGGCCGTAAAGGGGAGCAGCGCCGGAAAGGAGACCGGCGGCAAGAAAGGCCAGAGACAGGCGTCAGATACGCGGTCTTCGGGATCGGCACAGTCGTCGCGGAGCAACGCCGCCTCTCTAGGAACGCTCGACAAGCGGCCTCCGATGCTGGAACGTTATCAACGCGACTACGGCGCGTACGAGCAGAAGATCCCGCCGAGCGACCGTCTCTACGGCGAGTATGAAGACCAACGCCGACGGAGGGCCAACGATCTTCGGTGCTCGAACTACACGAAAAAGGAGTCGCGAAACCAACGGGAAGCGTCGGTCATGGATCCCAATCCGATGTCGGCGATTGGCGATGGCTACTCGACGATAGGCTCGCATTTCCCCAGCAGTTTTAAAAGCCTCCTGCAGCCATCGAGGTCGATCCTGTATCGACCAACGCGTTGATGCTCATTTTGGTGATAAATAGCAGTAATCGCTCTATTTCGCTGTATTTTGGAGCGTACTTGCATAGTAGGGGACGGTGTTCCCGCTGGTAAATTTTTGTATACCAATAACGCGAGCGAGAGAGAGAGAACGAGCGAGTGAGAGAGATACAGAGAGAAAGAGAGAGAAAGAGCATGCTTGATGGACGTTTATTCCCGGTTAAATACAATTGAAGTGATCAGACAACGGTGAAGGCTTTCTCCGCTCATAGCGGGGGTCTGTCTTAAACTATTCGTCGACAGGTTGGGATCTATTCGAAACTGCATAACAATACCTGACCTGTAGGCTGTTAGTGAAGTTCAGTTTATGATCGTTTCAGGAAGGTCACCTCATATTGGTAGCGTCGCTGCGTATTTGTTAAGGTCTATGGAGTGGTTTGTCTGTTAACGTCTATATGATAATACGATGCTAAGAAAGGGAAGATAACGAACAACTTGAAACAAGCACAATAGCTCTCTTATAATGTGTAGCGGTCGGTGCCAAGAGAATTGGAAACGAGTGATTAATAACAATATTTATTCATCCTGTGACTGTTTTTGCCACGCAAGTTAGATGGTGGGAAGCATGTCGAGGGAGGTGATGTACATAGGTTGTTGTTAAATAAAGCGCATAATGTTAATTAAGTGCTGCTAAGGTTCTGCTAGTTGGTCATATTAGCTTTGCTAAACCCTTAGTTTGCATGAAAGTGCGTAAATTTGCGAGATCAGATTGCTTTAACATACATGTTGCTTGGCAGTGCTGCGCTCTGTAATTGTGTGTTTTTTTTTGCCTCCGACCTGGGCCGATTATTCTCGAGCCTTGGTTTCAAATCCTGTCCCGCTAGACTTCTACTCCACAAAAGTACTATAAATGTTTTCGGTGTAAAACACTTCGGAGGCCTGGTCGTATAATACATGACGAACAGCTGATATACTTCGTCTAGATTCTTCGAGAAAGGATGCAGATGTTTCGAGTACCTCTTCCTCTTGATACGAACCGATAAGACACCTTTTAGTACTGCAAACTCGAAAGGTAGTCCCGCATTGCGTTCCACCTGCGTATTGCTTCCTATGCTTGAAAGGATTTTCATTGTGCCTAAAGCTACCGTCGGTCGAGCTTTATTAGATTAGCACATTCAGACGAATTCGTGTACGTAAGTGCGCACAATACAGCAAAAAACAATTTCGTACCAGCTAGCAGCAATCAATGCATGAACAATAAGTGACGCCGCAGGCATAGGGGCTTTTTGCTACCGCGTATTGTTGAGGAAGGTTCTGCCAGCTTGAAAAGCTGGTCTAGTGTGCACCCGTTGACATGTAGCTCTTCCAGCCTGTCGGGGTCGAGCCAATGTATTGACAGGTTAACTTTTGTTAACGTGGCGAGTGATGCGGTTACCGTCGGACGGGTCACGAGGACGAAAGGGAGTACAACCTGTTCTAACTGGCGGCATCGGATTATGTGAACAACGCTGGATCGTGACCAGGACTTCCGGCGGGCATGTTCGAGATCCTGGAACCATAGACAACTATTGCTAGAATATCGTAGTATGTGGTATGTACGAGTTGTACGTATGTGCGCCATCGGGCAATAAATAACGGAATTACAAAGTATCTGTTTTTTTAGACAAGCGAAAGGACTAGCGTCGCTCTCATAACTCGCTAGGCGTTGTATATTAGGCATTCTATAGTCAAAGCTTGAATTTCCTAGCATCCCACATGAAACTTGACGTCTCCAAACTCGGACTCGTTGATATTATAGATAGTCGTTCAGCTAGCCGTCTAAAAAGACGCTACTAATTTCAAGTCTTTAGGCGGACAAAAACAACAAAAACTTACTGAATTCCCATGAAACAACGGACCCCGGTGAAACGGCCGACGGAAAGTGTGATCCACTTGCTGCTTTGGGGCTTTCGTAATCGGTGCCGTAGGCCACAATGAGCTAGAATTTACGCTTCGTTCCTAAGGGAAAAACCAAGTGCTAAAGCATACTTTTCAATTTAACCTGTACAATATCTAAGGCTTCGTACACACGCCCATTATAGTGCCGGCGTTTGCAAAACAAATCCGCCCGAATATACGTACCGATAGACTGAACGAAGTTTACCACCCTCTAGAGCCAGCTCTCTCCACCTAACTCATATCAGGTAAGTTTTTGTACTCGTACAGGGCGCTACGTGGCCTATGCGGCTCCCTTCACAACATTTACGACGGGAGCAACCCACTGTAATGTACAAGCGTATGTAGAAATCAACGGTGAAAGTATATTCTCGAAAATGGCCAACTTATTTGAAACGAGACTGAAGCACTTTCTGTCTATAAAAGAAAACAAGTGAAGTAAATTGTGATCACGGGACGCAGGTGAGTATGACTAGATAAGTGCAATGATAACGCCGCGGAGCGGAGAGTGAAAGAACAAAAAGTAACCTGTACCTTGACTTTTTCGTAGGAAAATCTCTGCTCGCTATATACGTCTATAGGCCTGTCGGAAGTTTTTTTCCCTCTTGACATCTTCATAGATAGGCTCGACGTGAACTTCTTTGCAGGCTTTTGGCCCTCGTTTTCGGTCTTGAACGTTCCATTGGCAGATGCCTTGGATATTGCACAGAGGCAATCTTAGCGAACTCTTTCCTCAGTTTCGGGTACGTCGCGAACAACTTCTTCAGGAACTTATAAAACAGCCGTGCGTTGGTCTTCTTCTCGCGCTCGCGTTGCGGATTGTTCTTCCTCGACCGCCTAATGCCATCGTGCATTAGGTAACCGTCGTTGAGCAAGTAGAACCGGTATCCCTCGGCGTAGCAAAGCAGCAGCTGCGTGCTCCGCGTGTGGCCGTACCCGACGAACGCCTCGACGTAACGCGGGACGCCGAACGGTGCCATGAAGAAGCCCTCATAACCGAACTCGTACCTAATTTCGTACGCCACTTTGAGCCGATCCTCGGCGGAGACAGCGTCAAGCTTCAACCACCGCTCGGTCTGGGTGGCGCGTTGATTCATAAAGTAGGCCACTCGATGGTAAACGTCTATGGTGTGGTTTTGCATCAGCGTGACTATATCAGCCTTTGACGCCGGTACAGGCAAGCCTTCCGGCGCCTCGAATGCGGCCATTACGTATAGGCACTTTGGACACACCGGTTCGTCGGCGAGGAACTGCTCGAGTCTCGTATGAAGCCCCGCACTCGGCCGGAAATCGATGTCGATCGCGATGAAGTGCGTCGTCCGGAAGCTCTGACAGCCGTCGACGGCCAAATTGCGCAGGACGTTTTGAGGGAACCTCGGCGTTTTGCCTTTCCGGTTGCTGCTCATGGCGAGTAAGGTGGCGTGCAACGAGTGCGCCTCATCACAGGAGAACCCCCTAGCCATGTCGAGCTTCGAGGTGAAGTTGGCCCGCTCTCTGGCCGGCAGAACGGCGTGGACCTGAAGTGCGATCCTCGCCAGTAAGCGGCATTTCCGTAGGAAGTGCACGAACGACATGAGCAGCGACAAGCCCTCCGAGTTCGGGGCGAACAGCGCCAATGAAATGGGGTTCGTCCACTGGTCGAGAATGCCGGGTAAGTGGTTGAGAACGTCAAGAGATGCGATCGTCGCCAGGCAGAGCCGCGCATTACTCTCCGTAATGGTCAGCTCCTCATACGGCAGCAAATCCTTGTACAGTTTGTACCGGCGACTGCTGTCGATAACCACATGTTGCCTGAACCTAGGCACTAGTTCAATCCTGCTAGGCTTTTGCACCGCCAACACGCCAACGACGTTTGGGTCGGCCGCCTTCGAATCGGTGGAAATCGACACCTCCATACTGCCTAGATCGAGTCTGTCGGGCTGGCGCAGCCTGACGTTTGCGACGGTCCAAAGTAGGCACCCCGTAAAAACAGCTAAAAGCAGTTTTCTCATGTGTTGCATAGCTAGCCATCGACTGATCCCGGCACAGAGTAGGTCGAGCGCAAGGTCGTGTTAGGCTATGACATCAGCGGCGACGACGGCAATGGCTCGCTAACATTGGCAAGGATGATAACTTTCACCTTTGTTCGGCTATCGTTTCACGCTCATCATGGCGACGCAACGAGGAGGCCTGGAAGGGACTCGACCAGCGTATCCATTTTTCTCCCGATCTAGTCAATTCTTGTTGAAGCAATCAGACAGCTTACAAGCCATTCGTATACGCGCGGTCACGAACTGCGCCGTCGCGGCCATGCTTCTCGCGGCCACGTCCGCTCGTTAGTTTCGTGAAAGGGCGTATTGAATGACTCCATAAATCTGTTAACAGGTCGTGTATATGGTAACGGTTTGGCATTATAGTAGACACAACTACGAATAGGTAGTTCTAATTGACATATGCATATGCTAGTTTGTACAAGCAAATATTACCTGAGGCATGCATAATCTGTCCAGTTAAGTAGGCAAGAACACGCTAAGCGGCATGTGATGGTGGAAGCTTATTCTCGATATTGAACAGAAGCTCAGAAGGTCATTCGAGCTGACCTTAGATTCTAATCGAATATCGCGTGCCAGTAGAAGTCGATTGTAAACACAATTTGAGGGGTGTGAATGGGAAAGAGCTGGCAAAAATTCATGCCTGTTCGAAAATTAAACAGCAAATAACTTGATCAAATGACATTGACTAATTCATGTCATTAGGCGATACCTACGGCTGATGGCGGTCTACGTAAGACTTGCGACGAATGTTTGATTGATTTACTTCGCCTGAAATCACACTATATAACCTTTTTGTTCCGAAACTGTGACGAAATGTGTGTCTTTTTACGGTTATTTATTGGTACCTTCGTTTGGTTAGTGCGAAAACGACAGTCATTGTTGATTTAGGCAAGTTAGATCCCGAAGATTAAAATTTCTCGTAATTGTCGAGTGAATTACGGGTTTCTGTACGTCTTTTGCAATCTTTTTTAAAAAATAAATCGTACAGGATACAATTGTTTGCTGTGCAACTACTATCGGATGTCTTAAACCATAACTGCTTGTCCGCTACTTGTTAAAATTTTGTGCCGCGAATTTCGGCTGTAATTTCAGTAGCATGCCTGAAGAAATCGCCATTGAAAGCAAGACAGCTAGGAGTTAATGAACATAGCGAACATACTCTCCAGAGCACGATTTCAGGCTCACAGACTCGTAAATTATTTTTCGCACAACTCCAGCCCGTGAGCATATTATCTACGACGTCAAGTAAACCACCACAGCCATTATTACCAAACTCTCAGATATTACTCTGCTGGCGGATTTCTTTGTGGCGTTATAGGTCCCAGTCTTTATTGAATGTTACATAGGCTTACCACCACTACGGAAGCGTCCGTCTTAGGGTGTGTTCTTATAAAGACTTGTCCTACGAAATTGAAATATCGACACGGTCGTAACGAGCCGATAGCGTGTTTTAGCGACAGCAATTTCTCATACCAGTCAGCCAAGGTGTGGTCGACCCCGAGTTAATTGTCCGGGTTTATCTTGGGAAGCCTACGTCACACAGTTTCAATGTCTATATTTAATTGGCGTAATCAAAGCTATCAGTTTCGTAGCGATAAGCAATTAAATATTGGACCTTTATGAATGTCGCTTTTGTTATTGATTTATTTTTACTATTGTTGATTGTAGTGATTTTACTTCGTGTATATATATATATATATATATATATATAT
>MNPL01004316.1:0-16023 GCA_002081605.1 Tropilaelaps mercedesae
ATATATATATATATATATAAAATTTTATATATATATATATATATCAGAGTGGCACAGGAATAAGTAATTCCGTTATGTTAACACTTTCGCAAGTATGTGTCATTCATGTAAATCTCTGTTAAATATCTGAAGATGCTAGATCATTTGGCTCTAAACTCGGTGGAAAATACATAAGTAGCTATGGTCGTTTCTAGTACCCCAAAAATCTCCTAATCCATTAATTAGCCGAAATATTTGTACTTGAAATTATTGTATAATGGTTCTCCTCTAAGGGGATGAAACGGCTCTGAGCTCGACCTTAGATGTTGTATTTGGGCAAGAAGTAGTGAAGCAAAAAAACTCGTTTGAAACCTTTATTCAGGGATAAATATATAGACTTTTAAAAAATGATGATATATTAGCAGTATAAGGTGACACATTTATTTGCTAACCTTGTGATGTTGGTAAGTCAGAACCCGTTTTAGCCTTTTCTTCTTTCACATATATATATATATATATATATATGTATATTTTGCATATGTATATAAATTTGTTGCAGCTAGCGGAACTAGAATCGACTTGTGCGCCTTGAAGATCATAAACACGATTTTTATACGAGCTTAGCAGTGTGTACTTACTTTAATCGTCACAATCAGCTCTCATACAGATTCCGATGGCGCCGACGATGACGGTCGAGCCACTATGCCTGACTACTTCTCACTCTCCTTTCTGTTGATCAACAGACGGCAGCAAAGATGCTAACCCTTGGCACTCTTCATCAGTTCTACTTTAAGTTATAGGGCGATTAGAGTAACTTTAGACAAGGGCTATACGTGCATACGAAGCTATGCACGTATAGCCCTTCGCTGAATTGGTCTTGACTATTAATGGGTCTATAAGGCTACTGATTTCGGAGATTAATGAGAAAAATATGTATGCCGGTAAAATTCCATGTACAGGCATGCTCCAATTGAGCTGGCCGTGATGTGACGTCATCGAACGGTACCAGTCAGTGCTTCGTCTAAAGCGTTCGTCATCCTTATAGTTGCTGTATAAGTAATAAGTACGGGTGACAGCGGTGTAATAGTTTTTCATATCCACATTTAGGACTAAACCTACTACCCCACCCTTGTGGCGATTAGCGATTGATACTTCTCAGTCATTTAACTAGTGGAAGCAATTGGCCCATGAGACAGGGAGATTACTAAGTTCTAGGAAGCTAAACGATCAAAAATGGAGTGGGGTCGACAAAATAGAATGACTGGGTGAGTCAAAGAGGTGGTTGTGCACTGTCGATAAAAAATATTGTGGAGACACTTGGAATTAGCCCGAAAATAATATCGCAATCTATTATACAGTATTAGTGGAGCCGCAAAGAAAACTTTAGAAATGACATGAGTTTAATGATTGCTTTATTGCTAATACACTACAAATGCGAATCAGCTCTTTTGAATGCCGTCATACTGTTATGTTGCCGCCATTCACTGCCACTACCGTCATTTGTACATCGAAAAACGGACTTAGTTAGATGTTTGGTATTTGACACCTTTTGCAATATTTTTGTTCTTGTTGCGCGTACGCACCATAATATACTATCCTAAAATTACACTCATTTGTCTTCGTCCACACGCAAGTTATGCCCTACTGTACTTATGCATTTTTTATGAATGGATAAAACATACAACTATTCTGAAAGTGTAAGCTTGCAAAAGGCACTAATATTAGCCTTTACATATAAAGGCGCACCCTAACAAGAGCATACAGTATAATGTGGCAGGGTGTACAAAGAGTATAGAACGGCTGGCGAGTTAAATGAGATCAATATTGTTCTCGCGTTTGTGATGCTTAAAGTGCTCTCAGTGTCGATTGACTTAAAAAGTTTTAGACTTCTTTAAAATTTCACGGAATCTTCCGGGTCAGGTGCAAGGTATGGGTTCTCAACGAAACCCCTGTCCACAGAATACGTTTTTGTAGCTTAACATGTCTTTTTTACAATTTGTACCTAATAATGTTTTCTATTCTATTCTCTTGACAGTAAAGTCCCTTAAGACGATTAAATTTTCAACCGGATTGTTTCGCCGAAGACTATCTCGTTCGCTAAGAGTACCAAAGGCGGAAAAAGACTGATCTTATTAGATTGACATCCCAATGAATAGCATAGTCAAAAAGGGCCAGCAAAGGTAGAAGTGGCAGCATTATAAGAGATATGGCTTTGAACTGTTGTTGTTATGCTTGGCGTTGTCGTTTCTAGTGTCATTGGTGCTTTACTGCTCGCGTTTGGTTCCCACGCCCCGAGCGAGTCAGCGGTTGAGCAGTCTCTAGCTACTTCTATTCCTTTCACCGAGGAACCGAGACGACAACGGCGTCGCTCCGACGCCGTCAAATCCTCTCGGTGTTGGCCTTGTTGTCGTCGTTATGTCCTACTAGTAGGGGCCTGTCTACAAAGACAGCCAGAGATAGACAAAAAGAAAGGCAAAAGTCACAAGAGATAGACGTTGCTTCGCAAGCACGCATATATGCGATTGAGGATAAAAAAAAAGAACGGAGAGCGAACGATTAAGTGCTTTGCTTCGCATGTCTGTCCTCTCGAGGCAGGCACGCAAGAATGCCATCAGTATTGCGCGATCGATGCATTGAGGAACTCACATAACAGTAACACTAGCAATAACTACATTGCGACAACGCATGTAGTTACCGAAAGACATTTTGATCAACGTTCATGTCTTAGTTCAACAATAGCTGATGCAACATAGGTTGCTTGCCCAATGTAACTGATATTACTACCGTCTTCTTCGTTGAGTCTTTGAAGGGTAAAGTTAACGGACAGGGATAGGGGCGGGGTTTTTATAGGTTGCAATGCAGATGCTTTGTGTCTCGATCATGTGGGACTAAACAGGAACACCAATGTTAGTAATATCTGCGTCTCGAAGAAGGGCTGATTGTAGCATTAGAAAAGTATCATTATTTATCTAGATATATGGGACGTATTTCATCCGGTCCTGACGAGCAGTTTTTCATCATTCTTATGGATAGAGAATCTCTGCCAAAGGTAAAACTTATCTCACACCGAATAATACAGGCTAAAACGTGTACCTGTGTCCATATTTAAAGATACTTTTTTCTTGGACGATTGGTAGATATCCTTTAGTGTGCCCACAATGAACGTTTGAAGATACTTCATCTTGCTTTCAGTGGTCATTTAGTTAATTACAAGTTGTTCAATATGTCCAGTAAATTACGTAGGACTCGACCCTGTCATAAACGAAGCTGTTATTTCCCGAGTTTCACTTTTGCAATAGTAATATTCGTAGAAGCTGCATATTTTATATGTGTTGATAATGTACCTCAAACGTTCATAAGGGTATTTGAACGTCGATAGACTTTTTGAGTGTAAGTACTTCTTGTATATTTCCTCGAATGAAGATAGAATGAGAAGATCTCCGGGCAGAACTGTGTCCAGCAAGTTACCATTGAAGTCCCACTTACGCACTTAGGCCAGTTCAACCCAATCTAATTCAGATAATTTTACAGTAGAGCCAAGAGAAATGGTAAGCTTGGCTCTTTTAACTACTGGAGAATGTCCCTTGTATTTGTATGGGGCATCGTGCTGGGTCTGGTGCTGGGTGATACGGCCACTTCAGAATCAGTTTGGACAAAGCTTCCGTTCGACGAAATCTTCTGCTCAGCTAAGCTGGGCTGTTGTTCTACGTGGTTCGAGAATAAGATATCTAACTCCGAGAATAAGAATGTATCTTTTCTTTATGTTGATATTACAGCTAGTATTAATATAATGTTGTCTTCTGTTGATACGATGGGCTAAAGCAGTAGGAACTGATGAGAGCCCAGCGTCTGACTGTACCAAGTGAATAGACGTTCCCTTCAGAATTTGATAAAACGTTGTGCCAGAAGCAGTAGCCACAAAAAGATCAGGGGCAACGAAGGAGATGCATTGGGTAGGGCTGAAAGTTTATAAAATATTCCTCCATTTTTTCTAAGCACTACAAAGGATTTATTCTTCTGCTGGAGAAATCAAGCCCTGCTCTGGCCGGGCGACGAACCCTATTTTTCTCTCTTCGCCGCTTCGTTAGTTCTCTATAGAGTGCGGTTGAGTTTTACGTTCAGTCTACGTATAGAGACAGCGAACGCATGGCAATGGCGTTAGAAGCCAGGCGCCCTGAGTGGTCCACAAGGCATTGGAAACGAAAGGGTTTGCTCTGCTCACTGTACTTAGAGCATCAGACTGCAAAAGAGTTCAACCTAGCAACAACAGCTCAATTAGATTTATGCATTTGTCGAATCTGCGTTCTTGACATCCAGCTCTCAAAACTAATATAAACTTTTTGAGTGGTAGAGACAGGTTCCTGGCTGAGAACAAACAAAATAAGTGCATGAAGAAATGGATGAATAGATGAATACGCGACGACTGGATAATGCTCTTTATCCTCAGATTTTAAAAATGGCGACTACGTTGTATAAAGATCATATTTACATAAACATAGAGCCTATAGCATTTAGAAGTGAAGAAAAGCAGCCAGTCAAGATATATGAGGAAAATTAGTCTTTCAAAGTGGGCTGTAAAATTACGGCACATAGATCGCATTGCAATAATAGAATATTTTTATGTTTACTTGAAAGACATCCATTCTACGAATGGTGGCTTGTTTAAGATATCAAACAGAACAGGAAGTTAGAAAGTACGACGTGAACGTGATAATGACACATAATAGGTATATAAAAGTAGAGTAACTGAGAATTAAATAGGGTCCTCCGATAACGGAAACCCAAATTCGGAAGCCAGTGTTGATGGTGATGGTTCTAAGATAAATAATTGTTACTTCAAAGAGTAACTACCTAGTAAAGTTTTTGGTATATCGAATCGGAGAACAAACTTTACTCAGATATTTTTAATTTCCTCTATAAACTTTATATCAGATGTGTCTTCCTATAAGCCATCGCAGTACAGGGTCAGCTGATGTCATTTATTTTATGCTCAGGTGATTTAACATAAAGTCTGCAGCTGCCTCTGATGACTCGACTCATTTCAATGCACTTCGTTGGGATTTGCTGTTGTTGTTATTGTTGTCATCCTCGTCGTTGTCGTTTTGGTACCTCGTTCATTGTTTCTGGTAAAACAGCGCACGCGTACGAGGTAATTACGACAAACACTAGACCCCTAGCTACCACTGGGCGCAGTAGCGGCTCTTCTGCTTCCTCTCAGCTTTTTCGACCTGTTAGTTTCCAGTCACTTCAGTCCGCCTATGGAAACGCTGAGGTGACTGCACCAACTGGCCACAAAGTCACTGTGCAGGATATGCGGCAACTGCGAATTCGGGTCGGAAAATTCTCTCAGATTGACAAATTACGAAAGCTTCTCTCTCGCATGGGTGCTGGTATTTGCCGTATCTAGTCAGTCCTCACTAGCTCAATTCATTGTGGTTGCTCTTACTTGCTGGTACCCTTTACCTATGACTGCCGCTAATATACCGTCATATATTCTACCTATGTCTGGATGTCAGCTGCATTGCTATGCATCCCCTGTGTGTACATGTGTGCGACGGATATCAACTTGTGTTATTCACATAATTAAATATAAGTGACGCGGCCATGCTCATCCACGTCGGCCGAATATTAGCTGTGTTGGGCTGCTTCTGCTTTTGCCGCAGCTTGCGAGGTAACTATACAGCTAGCTATGATCCTTGCTTTTGACTTTGTGGAGTTGTCGTTTTCCAGTCATAATCCATAAACAGTTGGCGGCTTCAATCTTGAACGGAATTCCTTGGTGATCTGCGTGTCTTTGCTAGTCTAGGGCCCGTAGAAGTGACCGGCTTATTATAGTTTGGAAACTATAGACGGTTTACTATTTTTGCAGGCGACACGATGGAGGCAGGTACCGTTAACTACAACAAAACAATACTATTATTTTAAAATGCCCGTGGAGCTTCGCTTTTGTATCCGCGTCTTCGTTTATGCTCGTGCGTGGGAATTCTTTTTTTATTTGTAGGTCGCACGTGCAAATGGATTTGCCGCTATAGAGCAATATTCACCTTGTTTGTACTCCTCTAAGTAATCATACTGATAGTTAATTCGTTAGTAGAAGACCTTAGCAAACCAAACAGTCTGTTTGTGAAAGGGGTTTGAGTGGTGATAAAAATAGACGGACGTTGTGTCAATTTCAATGTGAATTTTATGCTAAAAAGATACCCACCCTTCATTGATAAACGAGTATGCAAAGATATTCGTCTATTCGTTTTGGTAATCTGGTAATATCGCTGTCAGCTGAGGCACTTTATTGATAGCTGTAGTAAATAAGCGCCAACATCTTATTTCGTCTGTTTTTTTCAGCTTGTATTTGTTGCTGTATTTTTATTATTATATTTTGGCGGGTTGCCAATATCGCCGTTGCATCTTGAATTTGAACTCTATAACTTATTATGAGAATGGTGACTACAATAAATGAACATGGAAGACAACAAGTATAGCAGAGAGACAACAAATATTGTTCGTGGAAGCACTGTGCTTTTAGTTTCCCAGCATAATTATATTCTGTTTTGCTCATGCATTAATACTTATCGGGATATCAGCGGTGATTCATTTTATTATTATTATTATTAATATTAATATTATTATTATTATTATTATTATTATTATTATTATTATTATTATTATTATTATCAGCATCGACATTATAAAATGTTTTTCGATTTTTTTTTTATTGAGATTTTGTTTTCGTCTTGAGTTAATATGATTTTGCCGGACATAGATAATAGTTTCTTTATGTGTGTGGGTGCATTACGTACTTCTACACAAAGATACCGCGTCATTGAACCTAAGGTCCGCTTGTTCTCTGTACCTTATCAGTATTTCGAATCTCGAATTTCTATCTATAACAAATACCTCCATTCTCGCTAAATCCACTGCATAATACTCAAATCCTTCTATTTTTCCTGAAAAGTACACTCTCTTGAATGTTCTGCTATTGTTAATTCTAGAAATTTTTGCATGCCATCTTTGTCTTCTCAACATCAGCCTCACTGTGATTCTTACATCCTCTTCATTTACGGTTTTTTCGCTACTATCATTAGGATGAATGCTAGCGGTAGTAACTATTGTTACTTCTATTACTAAAATAAATATTATTATCATTATATTTTAGTTATATATCATAATCTTCATCATCGGTTGCATTTTCATGCATTATAGATCTCTTTTACTGTTACCCGCGTAGCTTCCGCTATCTTCTGCTGCTGCTGCTGCCTTTAGGGTTGGTACGCGGCGATATCACGAAGCCAGCGTAAGGCTAACAAATCGCGGCGATTATGGATTGTCTATTCGTTGAGATGTGTCTGATCGTTTAGATTGGACGCGGCTCAATCGGCCTGATAAGTCGCTGGCGGGCATACTGGCTTATAAAACTTGAAAGTAGAAAAATATGACACATACCATTGATGTTGAAAGCTTACAATGTGTTGCATTCAGTGCAGGATTTTTAATGTACAATTCATAAGAATCTATTAACTGGATATAGAATATATTAACTGGAGTAGTTAGCCAGAGGATGACCTGGAGATACAGATAGACTAAAAGTAGTTAAAAAATTGATAATACGGACGTCTGCTGTATGACATGGTATGTCGTATTAAGGAGAAGATGAGCTGAGGAGGTAAAATCAATAGCAAAGCTTTTCGTTTTACGTTCATGGCGACTTCACAAAAAATCTTCCGTTATTAACCTCTTTCATCTTATTTTGTGGTCGACATACAATAGTAAAAGCCGGTAATTGCTTAGCATTGCTGGCATAGTAAAAGCCGGTAATTGCTGAGCATGCTTAATATTTAAGTGCACGGCTTCCGTTTCTCAAAGAAGCATGTCTGTTTAAATGGGACCACGTACACAGTAAAATGTTCTATAGCCCTATGATGTACAGATGTTGAGATAGCGCTTCTGCTTCGATACCACGTCACATCATAAAACTTTTTATCCTAAGCCTATTCCAAAGTTTCGGGTTCTATCTCAGCTGTTTGAGTCATTCATGTAAGTTATATTTATCAACAGAGTAATTGCACTCCCTACGCGTATGTCAATTTAGTGCCGCGTAGGCTATATAGCTCCATTATGAGTAATGACGCTGAGATGTTTTATCCTAGTGAAAGCTTATTTATATACGTCTATCTTTTATTTAAATTTTTGTCTCACAGTTTTTACCTCATTAAATATTTCTGTAGAGAAAAGGAATATGATCTTTTACAAAAGGGACGCAACGCCTCCTATCTCCCAATGTTGCTTATTTAAACCGATTCTAAATAAAATTATGTTAATATCAATGTAGCAATCAATGCAATTAACGAAACGTTCAAGTAGATAAGAAGCAAAAACCAAATTTAGAATTGTCTTTGGTAGATGCGCACATGTATAATGCTTCAAGCGGTATCGTTTACATTTCTATATTTTTATCGTTATTTTTGCGTTGGCCGTCGTATCACACGCATCTTGTTTGTAACTGTATATGTTACTTTGTAAAAAAATCGAGCGGTTTTAGTTCTATTTGTTTACTAAATAGTATAAGCAAAAGAAACGACAGGGTTTTCTCATACGGCAATGTAAAAATTCAATTAGCGTTCCGTGCGACTGTTAAGTGTAAATAGGAAAAAAGACGGCTTCTGCAACAAACATTCTTGGAAATTGAACTACTGTCATCACCCTGTTCGGGTAGCTATTACCATTGTTTTTCTCAGTCATAGTTGGTCGCTTTGATTTTTATGAATTTTTACATAGCGTCGATTATTTATTCCAAGCAACAGCTTCGTTACATGTTTGCATCCAATTAATTCAATGAACTTTTTAGACACCAAATGTTGCGAAACACCTGCCTTACATGCTGCATTCAGTTGAGGGCGATCTGTTTCTATTCGCTGTATTACATTCGCATTGCATTAATCGTACGAGCATTTAGGGAATCATTTCCTCAAATACATACCGCTTCAGCATATTTTATACGTGAAGTAAACTGCTGGTTAAACACTATTGGTGGAGCACCTAGAGTTAAAGTAAAAATGCTATTATAATTAACAATAATTATGGCATAGTTATAATTAATGGATAGAAACGGGATAATTAATAATTGGCAAGTACAAATGCAAAAAGGAACTATGGTTAAACTTATCGCGCAATAAACGGTAATTGATTGCACGACATGTTTTATATTTCTGTTGTAAACTCTATGTGTAGAGCATCGGAGTGAAGCATTATTTGGTATATATTGACATACGATATCGACATAGCTCTGATGTAATAAATAGTAAGGAGAAAAGATATTTAACTTGAACAATACCACATTAATCATAGTGGCGCATGGTTTAAAAAGCCCCGTTTACTTTCGTCTTCTGCCGACTTTTGTAGTCAGACTCGTTAAGATTGTGATCCATTGTGCAATGTAAACACTTGTATTTTCTTCCCAGGAGAACATTGGTACTAACGATTTTTATTAATCTGGCCGAATATGTCGTTAATGTTTACATGAAACTGTCTCGCTACCCAAAAGTGCCTGGTTTTGAAAGCCACGTAACCTGTAAAAATCTGTAGAAATGGTAAATGTGGCCAAAAAACTAAATTGTCATATCGATCGACAAATTTATTTTCCCGTCGCATCACGTTCATCCCTCTGTTGAATACCCTTGTGCGTTCTCCATTATTTTGTGTGACTTACTCGTGCTTGAGTATAGTGAAAGGTGCATAACATACAGATATTTGCGCATGTACGTGTATACTTGTAGTGCACGTGCATGCGTAACTTTTACCTTCTACGTTCCACCTTCTAACTTCTACGTACTTTTACTTCTTACGCATCAATTTTAAAAATGCCAACGTGCGCTAGATACGTGTTATAGCAATCATAATGGTGCAATAGTAATTATTATATTCACAGCGTCCTGACAGAGCGCCACTAATGGCACGCACCCCTCTACTTTCTCAAGCCGACTCCGCAGAACTTCCGTCGTTACTAGAATACATCTACATGTTTGAAAATTAACGCTCTTGATTGCCCTATCTTGAAGGATTTTCAGCTCCGCATAATGAATATATTCTTGAACACTTTAACAGTGATGGGTCGTTGCTATTACTGCGGCCCTTGGTATTTCCTTACGTCCTCTTATAATTCTTAATTCAATTGCTTCTGTTCTAGTGTTCCACTAGTTTAGGGTTTGTGCTGCTAAGCGATAGAAACTATCGTATGAGGCGTTCAGACAAAGATTCTTTACCCATTTTTCTTTCTTGGTTTACGCAATGGGGCGCCTGGTGTCCGTCTACCAACCCGACTTGCTTTGTTCTCGCTGTGTGTTTCAATTTACTCGTGTATTTTCTTCTCGTCTTTTTTTAAAACTTGTGGGCACATTGTGTCCTTGTTGCATGAACTGCCATAGTGAATGAAAATGCATGCGTGTTATGTTATGGTATCACTCTGATTGAAATTTTGTCAAATTTTAAACTGCCAAAATGAGACTGAGACATACCGCCGCACCGAAAGACATAGCAGGGTCACGCCGTGAGTTGGTTTTGGCCGAACTTCTGTGAGTCTTGTTCTGAATGCATTTTTTTAACTTTTTCGCTTTATCTTGTTACACGAAACAACATGCATGTACACAAGTAGAGTGACACTCGCTTACCTTTTTGTGAGGAAATATCCACCTTGAAAGAGATTGTGATCACACTATAAGAATATAATACAAATGCGTTTTTACATATAGATTCATGCATATAGCTGGGATTTAAATGTGCTAAAGACAAAAAGTTTTTACATTTAATATGGAAAGTTGTTGTAATCACTGATGGTGATAAAATGTGCCGTGTATCATATTCAGCGTTGTAATATAACTACGCATTACGGCAATGTATATGCAACAAAAAACTCCGCTATAAATTACGTTCTAGTGAAGCTTTGTTTAGCACACGAGGTCGCGCAAAATCACAAAGCAATATTCAGTTGCAATGTCTCTTATTCGGTCGTTGGGTGTTCGGCAGGATTATCAATCGATCGGGTGGCCACCGTCATCGACATATGGTAGTGAAATTGACATTCCACGATCGACACCTAATTCGAATTGTTACGTAGACTATCCACCTTTGACTTCTCCTCTCCTAGTTCCAATCACTGCAGACTTTGCCTGCTCAAGCATTTCACCCGAACCGAAATAAGAATTTGTTTAAATTTATGGCCGTTAATGCCACTCAAAGTATAATGTCAAACAGTCTGATTATTTTTCCGCCTATGTGGGGGTCCATTCGTGACAGCAATAATAGTTACTTTAATTTATGCATCTGCGCTACAGTGTGATAGTTTCCTTGTTAGTTATTGGTGACGTCGATTTTAGACAGTTAGAAAAATATCGGTTGCATCCTCGTGGTGTTTTTTGCTGGTAGTCCATCTTAAGTAACCAGGTCATATTTTGCCTGGTGCAGGTTTCTGCATGGACTAACTTATGTAATTTAGGAAATGTTAGTGCGGAATTTGCGCCTCTGATTTCGAGCCGTCTGCTGTAGATAACAGTTTCTAATGGATATCTCTGCGCCAAAATTTTTCGACAACAATGTTGAATGAGTAATCAGATAACGAAAAAAATTTTTGGATTTTACAATGAGACGAATAATCAATTATTATATCGTGACAATTAGTGACCACTAAGAAATGGCAGTAGGTTCAAATTATAAGTTTTAGGCATCGATCTCGCGCGGTTAACATTGCTAGCAACGGTCGCGCCGCTTTTTAGCGTAGAAATTATGTATGATGTCGGCCGTACCAACAATGCATCACAATAACGGTTCTAAACGACAACAATGGTTAAGCTCTGTTGTGAATCCCGGATTTCGAATGGATTGCCTTTATATTATTACGATATTAGATCGTTTGATCGGAATGAAATGTCACTTCGCTCTATGTATGGCTAAAAACCTATTGGGCCAGTGGCGATATTTGGAATTTCCAGCAATTGTAAGCTGGACGAATGGAATTGTCTAGACAGGTTGGTCGGAACTCATAGCAAGACAAGTAGTGGCCTCTATTACTAATACATAGTTGAGACTACAATCATTATGCGTATTGTTATGAATCTTTTGTGATTATGTGGGAAGTCATTATGGATATTCGCGACATATGATTAAATATATTTTACCGATAATGTGTCTTGTCAGCGAGTTGTGAAACCGCCCGACTACAAATAAAGTGTAACGCCTGAGAGCAATATTACAGAACAAATGGGATTGGAACAACATATGGGATGTTTTATTTGGGCCCCGCTGATCACATTTAATAGAACCTTTATGTTCACAGGCTTGTTGGATGAACCAGTTACTTGTTAGAGCAATACCATATAGTCGTTTGGACCTAATAAGTGGTGTCAGTTACTGTAATAGGCCACTGGTATGATAGAGCTGCTTATATTTTTCTTTCGTTTCCTTTCTTGATCTTGTCTGTATCCTAACGCATAGAACCTAGAACTTCCTGGCATTTATCAACCGAGGGGATTCTACGCCTTTGGAAAAACAGTGAAAATTGTGGACGAGTGATGGTGTTCTAGGTAACGGATGACTTCTGAACATGAAGGAGAACAAAAGCAGAGAAGTCGAGCAAGCGCAAATTTTAAACGCTGTAAAAATCTTTGAGGAAAGCTATGAGTGAGTGTAACCATGCCATTCTATTGCCTTAAATAATGAGGGTAATGGAATGGCGGCGATGGCTGTGTTGATGGTGATGCTGGTGAAGCCGGAACAGTGAATGGTGACATTTTCCTCGGACTCAGAAGAAGCCAGGAGTGATCTAACCCTTAAGGGAGTTCCGGCTTTGGATACTTTACGACATCTGGGGGGTTTTTCTAGAACAGACCCTGTCGATTCTTAGTGATACAGTTAGAGGAGAGAGCTGATAAAGTAGCACATCACAAACCAGCTTGCAACAACTTGTATAAGGTAAACGTAATTGGAACTTGAGCTTGCTTTTTTGAGAGTGTTTTTAAAACCCAACGTACTACAAAATCACACGCTGTGATAGTCTGAACAGGAAAACTGTCAAGCCGATGTCAATTGCATTCACGAGAGCACCAACATTGGCAGCTACATTTGTTTTGGATTTGCTCAGTTGAACCAGTTGTTTGAATTTCCTTTATGCGCAGATGTATCCCTGCGTAAAACCTATCAAATAGAAGAGATCTATTGCCTTGAACTGGGTATACACTGAGACAAACGATTGAGAATAGAACATAGTTTGTCTAATGTGTTTCTATTGTAAATTTGTCAAATAGAAAAGGTTATTTTGTACATCTATCACCATGAGCGTCAAATCAATTTGTGTTGTAGGAATCAAGTATAAAAGCACGGTTATATTATGGTGCTGTGAACATGATGCAAAATGTTTCCTTTAACATACGACTGGTAGCCAATGCCTTCTTCAGAGAACAGCGGCACTCTAAAGAACAACATTGTTTGAAGCTTTTATATTTGATCTCAATAGAGATAGTCTTCAAGGCTACGAGAGCATTTCATCTGATGTGCAAATATGGTGACATTCGTCAACAATAACGAATTTACGAATCAATGAAATTGTCAGAAAGTTCCTTTGATAGGCTCAATTATTTTTAGTTGGGTACATCGTAGCTTAATGGAACGCACATTTCTAATTTCATTTCCCATTTAATTTTCTCACTCTGGTATGGAGGCATAGTCCATGTTTAATTGTCATTGTCGACTGCTTGAGTATTTAAAAAATAGCATCTGATAACGTTAAGTACTACCGATTTCTAAATGTGTCTATGGCACTTTGCTGAGCTTTGCGATGTTACATGATGGTAGTCAGCCAGAACAGAGCAAGGAGGCTTCAAACAGCTCCAATAAATCCGCTAAATACCTCATTCCTTAACTGTTTATATTGTCTTCGGCGTTAATTTAAAAAATGACAGTTACTTTTTCATAAGTTTACTATGTGTACTCAATCTAAATGGTGCCTTTCAATTTAGTACAATGGCGTCACAAAAAGAGTGCGAAATTCAGATAGAGCGCAGGTGCCAAAATGATAACTTCGGAGTGGGGGAAATTACTTCTCAGATTGTGTCATACATGGTAACGTGACAAAAAATTTTCAGAAGGATTACGTGAGCATGCGTTAAATGTCTCTCCTTTATGGGTTTTGTTGTGGATCCTATTGAGATTTGCGTGAGAAATCAACGTGTTGTAGGCGTTTTGTGGTTTATGGGCTGAGAGCTGTCTTGTGAGTGGTACCAAAGTCTATCGTCATGATATGATTTTATTTTTCGCACTCCTTAAACATTCGCAATCATACACCTATGTTTGGGTCACAGATGTAGCCTTGCGGTTGAAGCTTTGTTGTGAGCACTTTTTTACTTTTGCAAAGCGTGTGTATTAATATGGCATAAAGTTGCACTGTACCTTAAGGCTACGACGAAGACGAGATCCGAGTATAGGCAGAAGAAGTGTCTGAAGTGTCGACATGAAAGAAGACCATCGTCTTACTTAAGAGTAGCAACGGTAGTCATATAGTAGATGGCTGATGATAATGTTGGCGGTAATGCTGATGATATTTCATTTTTGTCCGTTTCTGTTGGGTATTCTTCTTCTCATGTATTTGTGCATGTGTATCTCGACATTCTGTTTGCTAGGTTTCTCGCCCACCTGTCAGTTACATTGATATATGGCATCTCATTCTCATATGCCAGTAGAACGCTACATCAAGGGGACACGCAGAACATACACGTGCAGAAGCACTTGTGCCGGCATTGGGATATTAGATGAGCTTGTGAACAGAGCAACGTGCTCTACTGTTTGAGTGTTTGTATGTGCGCCTGTTATTTGTATGCAATACACACACACACACCTTGGTATGGAGGCTGCCTTCGACCGCTTGTCTTCACAGACAGGTACCACCAGTTGTCTCTTTCTCTACACGCTTACAGCCTCAATCGTGTATTTGTCGTTATTCCATATCTGTGTGGATATACGGTATAATGATAATATTTCCGATGGAATAGTAGCTCTTGCCGCTTCTGCTGCAACAGCGAAGTGGCAAAGAAAATAGGAAAAGAAAAAAGGAGATATAGTTGCTTTCAGTTGCCTAGTGTCGTCGGCTCGCTGATGCAACGACCACGTTCAGGTTCAAAATTTTACGCAGCAGCGACCACCGTTCTAGTTGCCGTCATTACTGAATTTATATTCTCCTGCTGCTATTGCTGATGCTGTGCTGTATTTGACAACGCTGTTTTGATAGCGCTCTGTGTTAGCGGCTCGCTGCTTCGCACGGAGGCGCGACGCTTTGAAGGTGTTATGCTTCGAATAAAGAAGCGGGAAATAGAACATGCAGAGACAGTGATCACGGAACACGCAGAGCAAAACACGGAGATCAATTTTCGTTAAAAAACAACACCCAAAAGAACATCTGTGAATCACATCGTTTGGCCCTGTTGGGCTTAGTTTGTTTTTTTTAAACGTCACAATACCATAATTACGCTTGACCCCAATGTTTGATTAGGTTCACTTCAGTCATTGACCACTTACCATTTTGAAACCTGATGCCTTGCACGCTGATGAGGAAATTAATACAAATGCACAAATATGTAAGAACATAAGGTATGTAGTAAATGAGCGTACTATATGCGTTTAAACTAGAATATGAGGTGAATGAATACGCTTTTGATGTTTGCCTGTTGCGTCAGTGCTCTTTATTTTGAAAAATAAAAAATCAAAGTTAAGAATGTTGAAGCGACACCATCTATTTTTATTGTTACACATCGCCCATACATTGCTTTTCCACTGTGGCCCATATAATGAACGGATTTGATGCTCTGTTTAAAGTAGTTTCCTGTTCACATGGATATCACTGCGTCATATTCAGGTTACTTTCGCGGGTGTAGCAGTTAGTGGGTCGACAGGAGGTCTAAAATGTTGTTGACATCTGTATCTTTTTGCTACCGAGTTCGCTGTTGATGGTAGTTGTTGTTGTTGGAAAGACATAGCGACAATGGTTTAGGGTGCGGGTCCGCTTAAATG
>MNPL01004317.1:0-11445 GCA_002081605.1 Tropilaelaps mercedesae
TGGCCGCATCGACTAGCAGCAGCCGTGCCAGCCGACTACGCTATTCCGTGACCGATCATAATGACGGATCTACCTACACAAGGGGAGCTTCAACAAGAGCAATGCCGCATTGAGTAATAATGTCCTGGTGCTCTAGTGCTAAATTGGCTGGCGAGCGGCTTTGCCCATGGGCACGGCGTCCGCCATGGTCACGCCAAGATTATCCGGCGGTCATCTCCGTTCGCGTTGCTGTCCGCCGGACACTATTTACCTAGTTTAGTGCGAACACGGAGCGGTCGCCGAGTCGTGGATCGTAACGCCGACGGTCAACAATGCGAACGACACAACGGCCGACAACGGACGCTGGAACTCGCTAGATTGAAACTCCAGCTGGATGGCAAACACATCCAGACTTGATGATGTTATTGGCCATTTGTGAAAGACAAACGTCTCACTTCTGGCGAATCTGCGAAGAGCGTCCATTTGGCGTGAACGAGTGTCACGGCGAGTAGGGCCCCCCCCTTGCCGCTTTATCACTGTCAGCTCGGCTGCATTGATTTGAGACGAGCATTGCGGTGATCGTCATTTAGGGCGAACAGAGATATTTATTAGGAACAAGTAGCCAATTTTTTGAGCGGCGGAACACCTCCGTTTTCGAGGGGAAAAACGCTTTAGAGGCTCCCGGGCGCGGCAGCCGTATTAGGAGACAGTTGACCCACGCCGTTAGCGTGCCATTAGCCTATGAGCAAAGTCTGCTCCATTTGGACTAATCACGCAATATTGGACATTGGCCAATGCCAAAACGCCTCAAACGCCTCTACCTTACGAATTTTAGTGTCCCGCTCGTCTAAGATCAGAACGCATTGGTCGACTCGTTCACGTGTGGAATTTTCCAGCGGCCAAAAGCCGCAGCGTAGCCACAGAGACACGTAGAACTACCGACGTCAAAGAAGCGCTGCACTGCCCAGTGAGTGGGGGGACTCTCTAGTGTGTTTTGCTGAGTCAGCTCATCTCGTCGATTCGCATTACTCTGTTCAGGTATCAGCTTTTTTTTTTTACGGTCAACGATGTTATGTCTTCAAGTGGCCTTCTCGCCTTTTTCCATATTCTTCCTCTCTTCTCGTCGAGAGACCCGTCTTTCGTCGTCGTCGTCGTCGTTTCGTAATGGGCATTGTTTTGTAAGTGCATGGTCCCCCCGAAAATTCTGCGCTGCGACGGCGGAAACCTGTAACATTTTTCTTCGGAGCCGTCTTCGGCTCTGTCGGTGCTCAGAAGCGATCTATCTGCGAATGTCTGTCTGTCTGCCTAAGCGAACCAGATCGTCTCAGAAATCAGGCGCGCGCGCGCGCGCGCGCGCTAAGGGACGCGTGTCGCCGTTTCGCTGTTGTGTTTTTAAATCTTGTTGTCAGAAACGTTCATAGAACTTTTCTGTTCACTACAACGTCTCGCAATGTTCTGGCGTCGCTTAGGCGCCGATGGAAAAATATGACCGTTGCAGTGTTATGGCCGACTCTGAACCGGAAGTGTCTTCGACTTCTGAAGTTATTCAATACACAATATGTATTTCACCTCAGACGCGCGGCCAAAATTCTTCGCTCTCCTATCGGTGATGCATCGCATTGAACAGAATTGATCATTTGGTTTCATTTAGACCATTTAGTTGTTGCCAACAGCGACGCTACGGTCATACTAATCGTCCGCTGTAGGGATCGCACTGCTGAATTTTGTTTGCTGTTTCCTCAAGAGAAAATTGCATTGACGTGGTACAACGTTGGACCCGTAATAGGGGACAACAACTCCCATCACAGAGGAGGACGCTTGGCTATGAGTTGGGTGGTTTGGAAATTTGTAATAGAATCCACGAATAATTCGATTTTGTCGCTGATGTTGTTCGACTCTGTCGATGTCGTTTAGGTTGCTGGCAATGTTGGCTCCGTTTCACAAAAATGTTTTCCATTTACTTAGTACGAAACCTCGTCCCCTTTCGAGAAAGCGGCTCCAAACGCGTCTACCAGGCGGCACCGAGCTGGTCGGTCCACTGGATGGCCGCCCCTGGCAGGAACCAGATGCCAGATTATCACGGGACAGAGGGTCACGATATCACCCAAAATAGGATGTCTCCACCTGGCAGAAAAAAGTCCCGATCCGCTTCGAAGGGTCGTCGCATAATGTATATATTGAGTAATGGCGAGAATCGGATAACAGCGTCATCCTAGGTACGCCCTCTACGAAGAGCAATCATACTCGTGGACTTAGACAAAGCGCCCCCTTCTTTTATGGTTCCCTTGGCGGCAGGGCAGGGAAGTGCTTCGTAAGTTCCTGTTAGACGTGCCGGAAGGAAGACCGGAGTTCGGGCCGAGGTTTGTGGGTGTTATTTGCGGGTGTTAGCGTGACTTAGTCCACCTACCCGGGCATCACCGCCGAGCTCGTGAGGAAACAGAGGCTGATATCTATTCCGCCTACTGGCCGAGAAGTTCTTCTTGCCCCACGGTAGGAAAACTTAGGTTGTTCGAATATGTTTATATAATAGACAACTGTGTAAATAGGTGTCGTATATATATATATATATATGGCGTAACTTAACAGGCCCAATTGATAGCTCGTAATATTGTTTGCTATGTCACTGCTTCGTTCATTGGCTCTCTTCGGCTGCATTGAGCTGCAAGTAGATATGTGTATACGTTCGTGAGTTGATTCTTTCATTTGAGCATACTTTTATATATCTTCTTCATACACAATATCAACGTTATACATCACTTGAGCCACTAAGCAGAGTCCTCTTTTCCGTGCCGCTATTCTTTTCTACGTCGAACGCTTTCGTATAGCATTATGAGATCGCAATTAGAGCTCGACATGAACTCAGCGTGAACGTGTTACGAGATGGGCAAATTTTCTTTCATCAAGGTGGCATCAAAAACAAACGCATGGCGTGCGGAATGCGAAGGCCGCGCAACATCGGGTGAAAACGGCGGTCCTTAGGGTGGCGGAGGAAGGGGATAGCAAGTGTATCTAATTAGATTAACATAATGTTACGTTCTGGCCATACAATGGATTGGCGTATCACAAGTGAATTCATTATTGCGCTAACCCAGCCTTTTACCTAGTGGAAATTTACCGGAGCTGGACGAGTTAGTCGTACGCCAACACTTTGCACCCCGTGAGACACTTTTTCTTAGAACGCTTCAACTGCCCGAACCCTGCGACGACAACCTTGGGAAAAAGTTCGAACGAATTCTAGTCTACGACACAGCAGGGGTAGCGAGGCTTGCCAAGCAGGAAAGACTAAACATAGGAAAATTGCAATATGGTGGCCCGTATTTTCCTGTCGGCCACTGCACCCTCGTCGTCGGCGAGCTCACTAACCACCGTTGGTCGGTCGTCGATCGGTCGGTCGGTCGGTCGGTCGGGTCTTTCAACGTTACGTCTGTATCATAGTTTTTGTCTAACAAACATCGATGAACCAGCTCTCCTCGCTGGGTTTATTGGCGGGCGTACATGCGAGCCGCTGCTTCATCACCGGCCAACCTCGCCACGTCTAACGGCCTTTGGTTTCGGGCCTGGGTCTTCGGTTCCTCCTGTTCCGCGGTAGCAGACCCGTCGATGGCAGAAGTGGAAACGAGCGGAAACGAAAGCCAGAACGATCTTCTATGAACAGTAGCGTAGGTGGAATCTATGCGTTAGAGATTCGCTGGGAAACGATGGCCGTTCCCCTTTGGAACATGTTAGTTGAGTCCAAGCGTCTCTCTCTGAGTATGGACGAGGTTCGTGTATCGCTCCAGCCCAACTTGTACAGTCATAAACCGTAAATCGAGATCGGGTTGGTTTCACAAAACGGCAATAAACACGAGACAAATTGAGAGAATCAGACAAGAGCGAGCCAGAGAGAAATGGAGAGACAAAGCGAGAGAAAACGACCAGGGGAAGGGAATAACTGAGATAAAGGAGAGATTAAGACTGTGAAAGACCAAGAGCGATGCGTACGTAGACAAAGCCTGATAGGACGAGATAGAGAGATGGAGAACGCGCTGCATTGTTATTCTTACTTTTCGTACTCGTCCGGGTAGTTTCCCTTGCAGCAACGCCTCGCAACTATAGGCGACTAGACGTAGAGCTGTCCTGTCTTGTTCGTTCGTCTCGTTCGACGACCCGTGCGTCGGGTCGTGACCGCAAACCAGACTGAAGGAACCGGGTCAGCATAAGCATGCCTGCCGCTGCCAGCGTGCCGCTGCCAGCGTGCCACCGCAGCGTGTCTGCTTAGAAAACGAGCTCCGAACCTAGCACGGGGCGGCCATGCTTCCGTAAGTCTGCCATTAGGGCCAAACCTGGTCGCGTGGCAGAGCGTCGCGGGTGCTGCTCGGTGGCCTGAAAGTCGTAAGTGGTTTCGAGGTTCCTTTTCGTCACCCGTTGAGTAGTGTATTGTGTAGCATCCGCGTCGGCAACGGGTTGTGCACCGGTGTCTCTCAATGGGAAATGACGACATTAATAGTGACAACAATGCCGACCTGCACCGCCGTCCGCCCTCGCCTCAACACCTCGACAGTCTTGCTTCGATTTCCTATGAAGATCGCTAGCTTATCGGTTTTGCGTAGCACTAAAACAGGAACTTTCTTATATTGTGGCATAAATAACCGAGGTAAACTACGCTGCGGTGTCGGCGAGCCAGGCGACGTTGGTCCCACACGTGCAGGTTGTGAACAGGCGTGATACCGCCGACGCGTTTTCCGAGAGGCTGGGGTTGACTTTTTCTACTTATTTTTCGTATTTTTATACTTTTCCACTGTATTTGCGATGTCTCCGGACGTGCTTAGTAAAATAGACATTTGATTAGCACATGTCTACCGCTCGCGTTCGTCGTTTAGCCAGCAATAGCTCGAATAATCAGCGCAGTTATCTAAGACGTATTTCAAAAGCTGGTTTCCAATCCTTACGTAACGGAACGAGCCTATTTTATCCCGCAAATTGGAGACAGAGAACCGTTTTCACATTGACCTACCAGTTTGAAAACTAACCTTCTATAAACAGCTGACGGCGCCCTGTAGACGTCTGCGCGACGCCTTTAACAGACAGAAAAGGAGCATTGAACTCCTAAAGAAGGGTCGTTGCTTATACCTAGACTGTTGTCGCCGAATGTTATTGTCAGGCTGTTGTGAAACTGTAAATTCAACGTCACATCATGCACCGGGCATCTGAGCGAATCTCTGTTCTCTTTTTTGGTCGTCGTGACAGGACTGCGACGATGCTTGGCACGAGACTTAGCACAATGACAGCACACCGGAGCGGAAAATTGTCCCATGGATATTGCACGTTCTGTAGCAGTTGTGGGTGTCACAATGTTTCCGCAAGGCGCTCGAGACCGAATCGGTCTTATTTCTCTCGCACAGAATGCACACGTTCATCCCTGTTTTGAAATGGATCTGCCAACTAGGCCTTCTAATTAAATCGTTAACGCTTCGCTATGACACGTTAGTAGTGAAATCTTAGCGCCGGCGGATGACACAGTGCTCAAAACCAATACCATGTTCAACGTTCATCGTTAATTCTCAATTCGTTTTGTTCTCCTTCCAGATCGCGTAGGAGTCGGACGGTGCTGTTGCTGCAGATCTTAGCATCTTCCCCACCTGCGGTCCTCATCAGCATCCTCTACCTCGCCGAATCGATTGACCAGTAGACCAACAAGTATTCAACAGTACCAGTAGTCAATAGCAGGCACGACAGGCCACCCAACAAGGTCCTCTGCAAAGCGGCCCGACCTTGTTTTTGGAGTTACTGCAGCAGGGCAAAGCGGAGCAGATTTAATTTCCCTCCCGACTGTCGAATGACGAGCCTCCACGGTTTTTTCCTTTGATTTTGTGGCGACATCGTTGGGCGTCTATCGGCTAGCCCCCTCGTATTGAGTTGCCACTTCCTCCTGTGCTTACGGACTCATCCAAGCAACATCTGTTGCGACTTCGACAGCATCTGTGCAGCACAGCAATCGTGTGCGTTGCAATCGGCCAGTCGCTGCATTTTGTACCCACTGCTCGTTGTCCTGAAATCCCCACCGATAATTTCTTTGATTTCGACTCATTTCGCTGGCGAAGCTCTGCTGCAGAAGCTGCTGTGTAATTGTTAGTTTCGTCGTTGTTGTTGGCGGCGGACGTACTTCGGGCGAAACTATTGTTGCCAGTTGACATTGGCTACTTGTTGACTTCAAAATACTGTTGTGAATCTACACGCGCGCGTACGCACAGACGGCGTCAAGATGCGCGAATACAAGATCGTGGTGCTAGGCTCAGGCGGGGTGGGTAAATCGGCCCTGACGGTGCAATTTGTGCAGGGCATCTTCGTCGAAAAGTATGACCCAACCATCGAAGACTCCTACAGAAAACAGGTATGCTCTTTGTTCGTTTGAGCTTTGGTCAGGTATTTTCTTCTGGCACGAGTATAACTTAGCTTCAGAGACCTTCTGAACCTCATAAGTCTCCAGGAAACTAAGACCAGACTGAATAAAGTTCAGCAAAACTCTATTTCAATCGCCGGCACAGCTGGCACCGTCATGATTGGCAATCACAAGCAGCAACTCAGCAAGCAGGCTGCTGCTCGTGTTTCGTGTCCCCATTGGTAGTGGCAGATTTTTCTATATAATCACATTCTCATTAGGAAGCGGAACCTGACTCTAAATGCTTTATTGATAATTGGCCATGTCTAGGAAACAATTATTGGTCTTAATTGCTAGTAGTGACCAACACCAAACAAAACACATACCGGCCCCCTCATATTGTCTCCCACGTGTTTCTAAGCGTAGAGCGGCTAGTGGCGCAGGCTAGCGTCACACGCTTAAGGCCAATTTATTGGTAAATTCCATTTGCTCGATTCAACCAAGGAAGCAGCTCCAAATGGGCGCAATACAGCTCTCTCTCTCTCTCTCTCTCTCTTTGTCTCTCGCCTGCTCTGTCACTTTGCTTTAGTGTTGTGGTTTAGTTTCAGCCCAACCAGGTCACAGGTAGGGTTACGGGGCAACGACGTCTCGGCGTGTAGTTCTGCGGCACGCAGGAAGGCATAGTCGTAGAACATGTATACAGCCACAAATGAAATAAATATCGTTGGCGGAGCTGCGTCCATCACGGTTGGATCGAATTTGTTAAGTGTGCCGCGAGAGGTTCCCCTCTTTTGTCTCTAGGCCGTTCTCGAGTTATACGTGGCAACGCAGTCAACCCCGTTTGGTCACTCACGCCAGGTGACAGCTTGACGGAACGTCGAACGACGAATTGGCAAATGCTTGAGTGATTGTCAGGCCGGTGGTTTTTGATAACAGATACATAACTGTTGCTTCGTTTTTCCTCCACCTGCTGCTGAGTTAGCAGTGCCGAATGTAGGTGTCGAAAGGTTAACCTCCATGCGAGGCTCGGTACGTATTCTATTCACGTACTTTGCTACAATGTTACGCCTGTCCAATCTGTTGGAGCTCCTGTCATCGGACATCGACGAGCTATCTCAATACAATTAGAGATGAGACGGCAAATCAACAATTGACCCGCTTAAGGCGCATAGGAAGGGATATTTTAGGTACGGTTAACTGTTGAGTCCATCGTATTGCGTACATTGTGATTAGTCCAAGCTTACAAGGTGATCCAAACACCTATTGTGCAACATACCTTTATTCAGCATCACTATTATGCAAAAAGATTGTGCTAAAACGATCTACAAGAGGACAAACAAACGTGGACGAGCACATTTGCGGGCAAACATACTTGTCCGGCGTGGCGTCAAGCGAAAATTAATCAAGTCCGACGCTAGCGCTTCTCGTAATCGCGCCTTGACACTCCATTGCACCGCGGTGTTCGGTCGTACCAGGAACCCCTGGGGAGCCAGTATGCCGTAAGCTTGCGACAAGTATTAGCAACCTCTGGTAATTGGATATCTTGTTGGATCCGCTGCTCGTACCGTCCTTGTTTGTAAATCACCTTCTGGCGTAAATCACCACGTACAGACTGTATTAGTCTGTGTGCGGCTGGTTTACGAGACAACTATTGACCGACGAACGTCCTCAACTGTGCTTCCTCCCGAAACAGTTATATATGCATATAAAGAGTGGTTTACCACCCGCCAAACTTTCCTGAGGAGCCAAGCCTCAACGACCATTGGACGTCTTCTAGGCGCTCATTGTACGAGACGTGGCTTTGCAACGTATGTGCATGCTAACACGGCTACGCTGGCTGCACGCAATCCTTTCTGACATAATCAGCGCTCGCTTCAACATCGGTCGCATACGAGACGAGAGTAACTTGCCAGATTCACCGCAACCTGTTCGTGTTTTAAACATGGATAACGCTTTAACCTATCCACGGCCAAGTCAGGAATAGCACCTCCATGCGGTAGTAGTTCCACCGTGTCAGCAACTAACATGAACATTCGCATTCGACACTTGTTTCAAGTTAGCGCACGTTCAACTTCGCAAACAGTTCCCTGACGAGCAGTCAGTTCGGCGGAGTGCATGCCATGTGTCTACATTGCGTACATTCGTCTCACGAAATGAGTACTCGACACGCTCCGTCTGAGCTGGACATGTTAGCGGTTGGATGATGCTTCTCTTATGTTCATTCTCTTAGCAAAACGTCCTCTTAGTCATGGCTGTTTACGTGGTCGAATCACTTTTTAGTTCAGCTCGTTGAGAAACATAGGTCGGTAGTATTCGACCTTTTGTCGCCTCGAACGGGTGATCAACCTGACAAGTCGACGTAGTCCTTGCCTTAATAGAGCGCGCAGTCTATTTATGGTAGATCCGAGACAATTTTGTCTCCACGACCCGTTTTCGAGAGGCTTGACTCCCAGGCACAAAATCGCCTTGTATCAGGGCCTAGTCGATTTTGCGTGCCGGCACCGAACGTCTGGCGCGGATAAGCGTTTCAACACGCCTTTGCCTTCGAATCGAAAAGCTCGAATCTACGCGTTAGAGTTGGCAGCGTTCGCTCGTCCACGCATAGGAGATGCTTTCCTGTAGCATCTAGAAATAATACTGGCGTGCAGGTATACAGCTACATCGAATACCATACAGCGTCCTATGGTTAATGAAACCCTAAGCACACACCCTGCCTAGCTAGACTGGACAATGTGTCGATTTTTCATTGGCAAATGGCTAGGGAACGCTCAAGCGCAGTCAATGCGCTCCCTACGCTTTCCGCCCTCGCACGAACCATCTGCCTGTGAAACTGGCTGAGTCTGATGAAATTGACTAACTCGGATATTTCGTCTTCTCTAGGTGGAGGTAGACGGACAGCAGTGTATGCTCGAGATCCTGGACACAGCGGGCACAGAGCAATTCACGGCAATGCGTGATCTCTACATGAAGAATGGCCAGGGCTTTGCGCTCGTCTACTCAATCACCGCGCAATCGACCTTCAACGACTTGCAGGACCTCCGCGAACAGATTCTACGTGTTAAGGTAATCACTCCACACGACAGCAGCAGCATCGGTGTAATATACACTCACAATTGGAGACGGCGATGTTTAGTAGCAGACACAAATGGCCATGTATCGTCGAGGTAGTTTAAGATGAACAGCAACGTCACCCCTTCAGCGTCAGTTCGTGTGCGTATGAGCGTCACCGATGAATGCTATCGAGCATTCGCTAACGAAGTGGGAACGTGTTGTGATGTCGACAAAGCTGTGTGATTGCGAGTAGTACAGTAATGCCATAGACGGTAAATAGATGCTATAGTGTTATTGTACGAACCGACATAGTTCTATTGTCGATGCCGCCGTCGTCGTCGTGCATTAGTCGCCTTTGCACTCCACCCATAGCTTTCCCTTTTTCCCAGCTCCCGTTCTGGTTAGTGATATTCGTCTCTTGATTCGTTACTCCGCCGTTCTTTGTTTGACGCAATTTTTGTTGTTCGCTCCCCTCGTTTTCAGGATGCGGAGGACGTGCCGATGATCCTGGTGGGTAACAAGAGCGACCTCGAGGATGAGCGGGTGGTGGGTAAAGACTTGGGGACCAATCTCGCGCGCCAGTTCAACAACTGCGCGTTCCTCGAATCATCTGCCAAGGCCAAGGTGAACGTCAACGAGATATTCTATGACCTCGTGCGTCAGATCAATCGGAAGAACCCCGAACGCAAGCAAAACCCCTCCAAGAAGCGGCACAGGTGCAACCTACTCTAACTCGTCTACTCCCAACAGCACCCCTTCCTTCCCAGCCCACTATTCTTGAGATTTTTCACCACTCCTTCAAGCCCCGTCCCCCATCGGTAATACCATTATTAATACCATTTACGATGAATGCTATTGCTGCTATACATAGAAATACACATGCGGACGTCCACATACGTCCGCACCGAATCCACACATCGTGGACGACGAAATGCCAACAACAACAACAACAACAACAACAACGACAGACGAAATTGAACAAGAAGAGCGACAAGCACAGTCAACAGTCGACTAATAATAATAACAACAACAACAATAATAATAATAATAATGCTATAATATCAATAAAAAAGAAACGACAATTCTAATTACCATACTTGTAATGAAGCAGCGCAAGTGTGTGTGTATGTGTGTGTGTGTGTGTGTGCGTGACGATGGCCAAATGAAGACACTATTGGGTGGTACAGGCAGAACCTGTACGATTCCAGTGCTGGAGATTCGAAATATGCTCAGCCAACGTTAGCTTGACAGCCACAGAGGTACCGACACCAGCAACAGGAGCAGTATTGGCCATGGAAGCACTGCCCGCCAACCAATTTTTTGCCTTAGAAGTCGCCTAACAACCTACCACCTACTGACCGCTGTTGGTTTAGGTTAATCGGCCACTCGACGAACATGACAGCCAATTGCCACATGGCCCGACTGAGCAACTCCACCTGCGAACTGATAGAACAACAAAAAAAAAGATAAAGCACCAACCAAAATACAAGGTATTCTACATGATGTGGTTATCTATGCGGATTGTGCAGTCGTATGGGCGGTGAAAAAAATGATCGATTTCGACAAATGGATTCTATAGACGTGGTGACGGCGATTAGCGCTTTTCATGTTGCTGTTGGTATGTCTGCTAAAACTGTCGAGGTGGTTGGCGTATGAACGCAGTTTGTTCCTGGAGTCGATGTCTTAGAAAGTGGACTCGATAGGGGAATAACTACGTCTCAATGGCGAACAGTGAGCGAATGGACCAAAACTGGTCACACTGCTAGAATGGGTTCTTTTAGAGATACGCCATATGTTTGTCGAACTATAATCCAAAAACACACACACACACACACACACACACACACAAAACAAACAGATCAATACATCAGTGAAAAGTCAATCGCAAAAGGGCAGAGACCAGGGAGCGAGCCCATTAATGATTGACGAAAATCTTAAGACCCACTTAATCCTAATTTACAATTTCATGAATGCACGCGGAGTTGAAGAAATCAACAGAAGAGGTGTTGAGGATATATATATATATATATATATATATATATAGCGAGAGAGAGAAG
>MNPL01004319.1:0-20772 GCA_002081605.1 Tropilaelaps mercedesae
ATATATATATATATATATATATATGTATATATATATATGTATATATATATGAGAATCCAAGGTTGTCGTACGCAGGGTCCGTTATCACTCAAAAGCGCCGCAGAAGAGGGCCATAAAGCGAACCCATTTTGACAAGGGTGCAAGTCTTTTTTGTCTCCACCATTTGCAGCTCCTGAATTAGCCTTTGTTCGTAGGTTCACGACTGAGGTGATTTGCTGGCATCATCAGTTTATCCATACCGCCTTTATCAAAAGTTTCCTTAGTGTTACTGTATTGGCACTTTTTTCAGTTGGGAGGGCGCATCAACCGATTCGAAGTACATGACGCCAGTGGTACCATCGGTCGCCTATGGATAGCGACGGACTGTGTAGAGCAAAAGTATGAGTGAACCGCTTACTGTGTAATGATCAACCGGTGAAAACTGGACCATCTCGCTGCTATGCACGTCTCCCTCGTTATCGGCCAAGTGAATATCGATGTCTCAAACAATAAATGATTTTCCCAAGACGACACCAACAATTTGGTTTGGGTTGTCCCCCTTACCCATTAAAGCAGCACAACAGTGACAGTCAATTAATACAGCACCAATGTAAACGAAGCCTGAATCTACTTTTGGGAAGTCCTTTTGTTGCTGCTAAGGGTAAAGATAGGGATTAGATGACACTTGACCAGCTATGCGCAAAAAGGTGTTATACAATTACAGGATTTATCGATTGCAGTAACTTGGCCTATATGACGGTTGGCAATTTTTTTCGTTTTTTCGTACTAAGAAACAGGAATAAAGCTTAATAACTTAAAAATATTAAAGCACTTACTAAATCCCATAGAATAGAAAAATGCGTTTGAGTAACACTAACAACATAAATATACTAATAGTTTATTGTAAAATTGTTTATGAATTATGGTTATTTAAATGGAGTTGAATGCATTTCACAAACTCACGTCTGAGTATTGAATAATGGATTTGAAATATTTAAACATACTATTATTTGTTATTAATAGTAGCAGTAATTGATACAGAGTCGTTCAGTATTAGTACTTCTAATGTCATTTGTTTTTGAGTACTAACAACTATTTGCAAAGGTTTGATAGGTTAGCTGAGTTTCGAAGAAAGAAGCTTTTCTTAAATATATAGAATTTCCTTGTCGGTGAGAAATGATGTTTTTGTTAAATCAAAAACCCATTACTAAAAATGTCCTTCTAGTTTAAAAAAGATCAAGCTTAAAAATAAAAAAGACGCATAGCCCTAAGGTGGTAAACTCAAAGACATTAATAATCGTCTGGTGCATCTTTAGGTGCCTATTATTTAGCGACAAGCATAAAAAATACAGCTGGAGCTTCATTTTGTAACCCCGTAACAAAAAAAGAATGAGAAGACCCCCTGAGTATCAACATTTTCCAATAGTATAAGATAAAACATGAAATAAGAATAGCTGGGTGACGCAAAGATTCGAAAAAGAAAAGACATAACTCTTGTCGAGTTATGTCAGTTTACCATAAAGCCTTCCCTTACTTGGCAGATGCTCAAGTACGTGTGATGTGAACAGTTGCAAAGGAAGACCGCGATAGAGCTCCTCAAAGAGTTTTGCATAAAATGCCGCATTGGTAAAGGGAATATCAAACGCAAGACGATGCATTTTCTCTCGCACAAAAGAAATAAATCTCTTAGCAACTTTAATATACCCATGGTTAGAAACAGACTTTATCCTTGAGGATACACTCGTGTCGAGAATGCTTTCGCATTGTGATTCAAAATCAATCATGTCTGCTTTACATAGTGAAGACTATCTTCTATTTTTCTAACAGATGCATTATCTAGCAATTGGGTGGTTGCTTTTGACTCCATAGAAGAATGTCTAGGTGAATTAGTCCATTATTACATTGGGATCCAAGAACAACGCTTTTTGAAACCTTCACCATTTTAAACTCGAAACTGGCTCCCGCATTATTTTGAATAAGAGTTGCACGTATAAAAGGCATGTGCCACTAACAAAATTCGAACATACAACCAGCGAATCGCCACAGCATATACAACATGACTACCGCCAGCTTTGCAGTCAGCTACTTAGCCGCTCTAGTTACCATTGCGATATTATGTTGGCATCAGTCTAGTAAAGTTTCTCATGATTACTCGCAACATCGAGAACGTACCCAGGGCTAATCTATTAACCCTATCGCCTTTGGTAACAAGGGCTTCTGAGGCCATGGGCCAAGGGCTTCTAGCGGACAAAACTCATAAATTCAACACGTACGCACACCATTCGTCTGTTGTTATTAAAACGATGACTTTAAATTTAATTTAAAATCATATACTCCACAAGTAATTTCTTGTGGACACTTTAGCGTAACTGGCACCAGCAAGACAAAGTATTTTTTGTGGATGAGATGACTTGGTTTGGTTAAGGTTCTGAAGTAGTATTCTATACGGTGTGCATATTTGAACAAAATGGCCATCTAATAGAATCTTATGCAACTGGGTAGAAAGGAGAGGACTCAAAAATATGCATGAACGTTTAGCAAGCGAAAATAATCAAATCAAAGGCCAGCGAACATCTTAACTGCCCGAAATTACGCAAATGTTTTTGCCGGAATTGTCTCACCGGCTTTCCGAAATGTGACACCGTCTCACTGAACTCAAAGACCGCTGGTATCGACGTTATCCGGTTAGGGTTGAAGAAAATTAAGTACAGTTTTTTATTATTTCTGCCACATGTTTCTACCGCATCTCCTCCGCAGTTTCATTTAGACTATGTCGTATCTTAAAGTGCCATTTGCACACTTTATCGGAATCAATTCAAATTTTTTAACCTTTGTTTGGAGTATTGCTATAGTTATACATTATAGATAAGCATACATGTACATCTGCACACAAATAAAGACAGCATGCAGAATATAGAACTTCTTGCAGGTTTGCTCGACAACAGTAAGATAATTATACAACGTCGAGTTCGGTGGCTTGGTGCATTCGTATGCGCCTTGCGGTTAGGGGAGACACGTAGGTGCACGGGTTCGGTCCCCGCCGGTGCACATTTAGACATGAGGTCCATTTTACGAAGTAATGCAAAAACTGCTACCGTAAACGTTAAATGTTGGCTGATAGTCAGCCCAAGAAAAAATTAGATAATTATAGAGCATATGCAATAATTCGAAAAATGCTTCAAACAGCTATAACAACAATATTACATAACGCACAACTCCAGAGCATCTTTCGTGCTACATTTGTTGCGTGTTTCCTCGCGTTATTTCTACTACCGATTAACTTTCTCCCATGATTGAGCCACTGCTTTAGTGCAATCGGTAACGTTTTAAGAAGCTTGGCCTCTGTCTAACCGTTATATTTTGGTTATATTTTGGAACAACGATACGATCCACAAAGACAACTCCGCTGAAAACAACCAGCACAACCGGAAAGGTTACGTCTACTTCCTTCTGTGCTCCAGAGGGCAATTATCGTGACGTAGTCGTTCGTCCCTTTCACTCAACGGTGCAACTAATAGTACAATAAAGGTTGGGGTCAATCTTTTTCTACGCCTAATAAGACCTTCTTGCCTTCCCGCGTAAAGGAAGTATAAAGATTCCCTTCGGTTGAGCATATAGTGAAAAGTCACACTCATTTAATTAACAAATCTGCAGTCCAAAATCGACATCAGCAACCGTTATAGGTGGAAAATAAAGCATGTCTATATTTTATAGGCTGCTTATTTTATGTGACGACAAAACATTTTTTTTCTATCTAGAGAGAGATGGATCCTAATCCTGAAGGGTATAATATGTTGTCAGTAGTTCAATGTTTGTGAAACTGGACAATATCATTCTCGTATGTTGGGCTGCAGATAAGACATCTTCGAAAATCATACTTTTATAAGGCAACAGCGTCGCTAGCGTTGTTCACTAGCAGCAGTTGTAGCCTAAGTTAACTTGGACGGTTTGACATTTATGTTATTTGCCATTTCACTGTTGTCCATATTTGCCTTCGCACAACAGAGAGCTGATTTGTGCCAGTATACCGATCGTTTTCCCTGAGTTCTATCTTTGAAGAGTCTCGAGGGTTTGTGCTAAGGGAGAAGGGCATGTACAGTGCGGGCGGTTCCTTGCAAACAACTTAAGCAATAAAGAGGACTCAATAAATATTTTGCACCAAACCTACCCTAGACGTTTAGTGGGTAATAGAGAGGTACTTGTTGTTTTCCCAGAGTTCACTCAGCTTTTGTTAAATCACAGAATAGCTCTTTGTTTAACACAACATAATTCAATTGTTGCGATTTTCTTGAGTATCATATTGGACTCTAGTTGTCGTTTTAGCCTACAGTAATTTTTACCTAAATGAAAGCATCAATATTGCTCTTAAGTGAAGTTATACGTGTTTGGAATACTGCACTGTTATATTACATTCGATAAAACACTTCTATTTCATGATAACTGTGTTAAAGCATCATTGACACTGCGTCAATACACTGTTGCACGTGCCCGTGCAGAACTGAATTGGACATCAGGCCCTCTCCTTACCCTGCTCTAATCCCTGGTCTCCGGGGCATTTGCGCAGCCACCCCACCCCCAAAACTAAAATTCGGAGCGGAGGAGGGAACCACTCGTAGACTTGGTCCTGGAGCGGCTCTACCTCCCGATTTCATTCTGCGGCACTATGCAGCAAGCAAAGGGCGCAGGAGTTCTGAGCAGTACATCCAGACTACGTCGTTGCGGAACAGGAAAAATTGAGTGAACGTGCGTGGGGCTTACACTCTCGCCCGCGCATTATGGTGAAGCGCAAGAGCGGAAAAGAGGGCGACGACCACCCCTCCCAACCGACCATTTTCAAGCGCGGAGAGGAAGGCCTCGCCCATGAGGTCGCTGTCCTTTGAGACTGCAGCAGCACCGACAATGGCCGTAGCCTCGATGACGTCAAATAAATAGAAGAGCTTGGCCCTATATCTAACGACACCGTTTGTCTTGTTCGATTTTACAACATAAGACAAAATAAAAACTGAACTACATAGACAATGCAATTCCAGGAAGATTCAGCATTTATGAATCTCGCATAGGATACGAGAGGTCCAAAAACCAACGTAATACAGAATGAGACCAACAGCAGACATTACAGGGCTGCGCACAATAACTATAAACTGAAGTCTAGAGATTTCGAGGTTTACGGTTTTCAGCAGAAAACAGTTGATGGCAAGTTTACTGAAATATAGGTGAAATACGCAATAAGTGGACAGATATATTTAAATTTTTTGGTTCTTCTCCTAAAATCGGCAAAAAGTGTAGCGAGGCTAAACTAAGAATAAAATCCATCCAATTTATACAGGGTTAACGTTTGAAATAGGTGTTCTATTCAAATTACAATTTGGTTTTAGTTTACTAGCAAGATTTAAGCAACGTTTATGCTGATATACTTCGCTTCATTCCCAAATGATAAGCGAATCAGCAGCCATCTTCAAGCAGCCAGATCTCAAAATAGGTGCTAAGGAATTTAGTTGTGGGAAGGAGTGTGCTCCACATTCAGCCTCACCTTTAAAAATTTTCTGCGCTTATTGTGCTTGGAAATTTCCAAAATTCACACAGATTAAGGTAAGTGTGTTGACTATGGGTAAATGAAGCTGTTGCCCTGCGCACGATCCAGGAGTGATCGAAAAACGGCGTTTGGTGTGAAAATGAGAACAAATGCAATTGCCAAAGTTATCAGGAGTTATGTACACTGGAAAAAAACATTTGGAAAATGAATGGCAAGATATCATTGCATCCTCGCTTCTATGAATCATCGACGACGATTTTCCAAAGCGTCACAAGTGGGACGCCTTTATCCTAAGATTGTGATAGGCTTTTTGAGAATGACGTAAGGAATGAATCGAGTTTTGTGTACTGTGTATATCTGCTTTTCGGCCACGTTTTTAAAGATTGAATATCATGCGTGCCGCCTATCGTTCGCTAATTTTTGAATGCTACGGTACTGGCAACCGTATTGGCATAGTCCCGCAATGCAGAGAAGTTGGAAAATACTTTTACGGCTGTTTTTGGCGGTAGATAGAACGCTGCAAAAAGAATCAGCTAAAAATTGCTAAATTTACAAGTTCGCGTATACTGGTCTTTTTTATTGTCTAGATGTGTAATTTTTAAAATTAGAGGTCATACAAGATTTGACTGCGTGTTTTTAATCATATTTGTGTTGGCTAGTAACAGAAATAAAAAAATATATTTTCTACCCAAATTAGTATTACTGACAGCAATACAAAATTCCATGAAAGTAAAAAATGTATTAAATTTGACATAAATTATATATTACGCCAAGAATGTTATGAAGAGCCCAATGAATTTAATTATCTATTTTGCACATATATTGATTGAGCAGAAAACTCTCAATGAGAAAATTGTAAGTTTTGCCCAGCTCTATCCCCACCGATGTAGCGTATTAATTAGACAGCCGATACAAAACGACGTTCCTAGATACCATATTTTCGCCCAGAAAATCTCAGCTCCGCTAAATTGCCGTAGTTCAGTTCTTCATTCTAGCGAAAAGCAATATGTTTTGATGCCATAGGCCAGATTCAAACACAGCTTGATTTGAGTGAAGACTCTCATACGGTGCATTGTGGTCGCACATAAACCAAAGTCCAATTTATCTGTATTCCATTCGACAAACGTAGAGGCCGTGACCCAAAGTGCGCGTCTTGTCTTTTTTTCGAGAACAACGGTGGCTACTATGTGTCATTGGGCATTTTTAATTATTAACATGTCCCACACTAACAGCCCTGTTTCTTAACATCAGGTTTCTCTTCAAGGTTCTCATCGTAGCTCACGATATAAATTTGCGCGGTTAAATATATCACAACCTGCCCACAGTGGTGGCGGTTAGCGTAGACAATTTAACCCAATCCGGCTGACGTCGAAGGGGAAATCGACAATTTATTGGCACGCGTTTTAATAGATTAGTTCACCGACTTTATTCCCTACTAAAGATCTAATAGTAAGCTTATTTTCTATTTAATACGGCACAGTGATGTGGGGCTTGCTATCCGTATAACGTATAACTTCTATGTCATTTATCACACCCACTTAAACGCTATCGAGACGCCGTTCGTCGATCAGACGACAAAGCAAATTCCTCACCTTAATGGTTGACCGTGAGCCAACGACATCTGAGTGCATTGCGATTTCATGAAGTACTGCCGTCCTACTAATTTCGTGCGTCTGAAAAATAGCTTACGGTAGTCATAGATCATGTTGATCTATAAAAAATCGAAAGGTGGATTAGTATCGTATCCAAAAAATCACTAATCGCATTTCCTGTTCGCATCGCTTAATACTTCTTTGGCTCTTTCACCACCATTTTTTCGTTGATCGCTTTTAAGGTAATATAAAGCCAAATATGGTATATGTCGTATGACGGTGTCATTTCATATGATCAACTGTGAGAGATGTTGAGACATAAATTGCAAGAAAAAGGTTTTTCCGGGAAATAATCGAGAGCTCGAGAACCTGGGCAGTAGCTGGTAATGAGCTTACACTTGCTGCTGCGCTCCATTGGCCGAAACGAATTCCAGCAGACGGGGGCGTTATTTACTTCGGGTTTATAATTTAAATGAGTGCGTGTTAGAGCTTGGATCACTTGCTATCTTCCTCCGTCTTGATCTTCCAGCAGATAATTAAACCGGGCATCGGATTTAAACGTAGCAATCAGACAACCCTCCGAAGTACCGCACTTCAAGTTCCAGTAGCAGATCATCCAAATCATCAGAACGTAAGTAGCTAATTCTATTTTTGTATTTTTGGCATAGAAGGCATCTCGGAGAAACCTTCTTACGTATCTAATGCAAAATCCGGTTTAAAACATTGCAATTCAGAAATTTGTTTGCTTGACGTGTTAACAAAGGTCAATGATTGATTTCCTTTTTGTACATAATGATTTTAAACAAATATCACTGCGAGTAGGTTCGTCTAGGAAAGACACTAGCTGTGTGGAAGAGCAACGTAGATAACAACAACGAAATTTGCTTCTTAAATATCTAAGTTAAGGAGTCTATTAGAAGAGGATACGGACAGGCGAATACAGGAGTGTAGTAATGTATTGGTGTGGACTGGCGTATTTTTAGCTAAGAATTGACAATGACTGCAATATAATAGAACACAAAATATTTTAAATGCATAAAATATGAACGAAAATGAATATCTGACTATCTGCACGATAAATTATTGGATACCATCGATGATAACGGCTAAAAACGAGAATCTTTTTTATTTGAATATTTGTAACGCAAATATATTCACTCCGTGTTCGTGCTTTAGTACAATACAAACCTCTTTTGAATTGAATAATAGACATTCAACGTATTCGTATATACACATATATTCACTTCTATAACCAAATACGCTCCTGTTAGGACCTGGTCGTTTAGTCTGAAGGACTTGATAGTCTCAATTTTTCACAATAGATCTACGAAAAATCTAAACATGGGACGTGAATTGAGTGCCAACAGGCTAAATTAAAAGTCCCTTCATACTCAGTCGTTCACCAGAGAGTGGTTAGCGTACATGATAACAGCTCAGGATGCACCAATTCAGTCGCGATCTCTGAACGTCTAGGGGAAGGTTACTGAGATAGGTAGATAAGCTGCGTCAGAGCTGCGTCAGAGCTGCGGAGGCAGCGTTAGTCACGAAGGCCTTGCACTACCTTCAATGTCCTGCCGTTGACTCCACTCTTTCTGTTAATTTTGAAAGTAAATGTTAGAAAGCAAACGTTTTCAACCAAGCAAGCGTTTGATTATCAGAGTAACACTGCTTGTGCACTAAACAAACATACTTTTTTAAAAATGTTAGTGTCTGTGTTGTTATATTAGTGTGTAGAATGGCATTACATATTAGACATAGACACTTTCGTTGTGGCCGTACATTGCATCGTACGCTATGCAGAGTACCGACTATTGTGGTATGTGTCCCAAAAGTAAGCCTATACAGATAAGTCAAATTAGTTTTGAGTGTTGATCATAATAACATTATGTTTGTAAACAAAAAGGTACTACACATTGCACAATCCCATATGCCTACACAGTATGAACTACAAGAGTAACTTGTGCAAGGTCCAAGCGTGAAATACTAAAAGCTCTGAGGCTCTATTTGTTTCGCCGATGACTATCACGACCTTGGTCCTGATGTGACACAGTTCCAGCTACCTTTGACTTCTACATTTAAAATTCTACCTTCACAACACGTTTTTAATATATGGCGCCATTGGATGGCACCATCCTTGTGGGAAAAGCTAGAAGATGAACAGAGTTCTACTATTCCCTTATATAGATGCTGCTACCAACATTTGTCGATATAGACATTGAGAAAATGTACCAGAATCGCTCTCTCGCAGGGTCCCATAAAAAAGCTGCAGCCAAAATATGGAGTCTTTATGTTGGATGAACCCCATCCCCAAACGAATATTTGGATGAGCTATATTGATCTCGCTTGGTTCTATTGAGAAGTTCATTTACAACGTGTGCGCAAAATTCTTTTTAAAGCCATGACACAGGTCGTGTAAGGAATTTGCACGGCTCCGATAAAATTATATGCTAACTGCTTTTATACGTTATAAATGATGAATATGTAAGGGGGAATATTCGTCCCTTTAACTGAAAATTGATAGCAATAAATGGTTTTGGCTTTGGAAGGCGCAGTCGTACTTATATTAAAAAGACCATTTTTTATAACAGTTTTACCCTAGATGAGCATGAACAGTTGTTGGAGCAAAACTACATTCTATAGGTAGTTTCACAAATGCGCATGAGCAGCGACGACTCTAACTAATGGCTTCTCAAGGTCTTCATTTTGTCAAGCTGGACAACAGCCTCTCCAAACTGGTTGCATTCTAACTGACTGAACTAAACTCCACCTAAAGCTAAATCGAGATGAAAATAACTCTTTATGTGATGCAACTCATGACAGGCAAACATCCCTTGTGCTTATGAAATTATCTCCATTCGTCCAGCTATATAATTAGTCTTCAAAAAGTTTAAAAATTCTTAAGCGAACCAGGGGGATATGTTTGTGGTCTCTTACGCTTTTTACTTTCACCTATACCGAAAATGAGTCACAGACTCACGAACCATAATAAAGTTGAAGAAAATTTGATATATAGGAAATCGATTCATTACATCTTAGCTCTTTCATGTAAACCTCTCTCATGTAGATGCACAACCCCGGTTCACCACATGTTAGGCATTAGACTGAAATTACACTGCATACTTTCCTTCAGGTTGCTAGTTTCCGCTAAGCTATAGTACATCGTGAATGTCAGCCTTGTAGTTTAAAAAAAAACTGTTACAGACTATGTTCCAATATCTACCCTATCGCTGATTTACGCCCGGAAACTCCTAAACAAAAGGATCATAAAAATGTTATTCTTGGGTTATTATGCGTTCTAAACACCTCCAAAATGTGAACACTGCAAAATTAAATCAATGTTTAGGTAGTAAAAAAGTTTAGTAATAGTGCAGCAAATAGTAACCACACTCTTCTCTCCGTTCGGCGATCTTTCTACACGTAGCACTGGAGTTTGTATTTGCAATTTACGGCTGTATGCTCGATAACTCCAAAAGTATACGCTGCAAACCGCTCCACCCCTACTGAAACAAAAGGAAATTATTTGCTACATTGTCATACAATTGTCTTCAAGCGAAGACAGTATTAAGTATGCTCAGTTTCATTTCTTGACTTCCGTTGAAGGCCACTTGCCTTGAAATTATAAATTCTATTAATACAGATTTGTATTAAACTTTTTCTTCCTTTTCTTTCTTAGCACTTGCAAAGGCATATAGTAAAATAATTCAATAATTTTTAATAAGTGTAAATAATTCGCATAAACATGCTTTTACGAATGTCTGATGCCTGAAACGCAGTTTCAGAATTTATTTGATGGTGTTTTCTGCGTTACCAGCAACACCCTTTTTAGCTTAACTCTTTTTAGAGCTCTCTACTCCCACAAAAATAACTCATACCTATCAAGGGTTAAGGCCGTGAGGCCTCTAGTTTTAACCCTTTTCGGGAGGTACTTCCATTAGCATAAGCAACCCTTTTACCTCGTACGGGTTAAGGTCGTGAGGCCCATGGCCCCTAACCCATTCGTGCCTTATACACGATCATATTACCAGGCTCAGGTCAAGGTCATGTCATTCTCTGTGGTTGTTTCAACGGATATCCGCAGTGAAAATGCGAATGCAAAGATGAAGGCCATTGGGGCGAAACAAAAGCGCGTCAAAGATTCATGTTCGTGTGCTCGACTATAGTGATGGTTTTTGTTTTCTACTTCACGGAAGCATTTAGACTCCTCTCAAGTTTACCTATCATGCTCTTCCCGTTCAAGGCATTTACATCTACATATGTCTTTGAACTACATCGAAGAACACACTTGTCGGACGACGCTGACCTGCCAAGCATGCTGGTCATAAGAACATACGACTCCTACTACTACTACTACCGCTTACTGCGATATCCATACATAGCAAGACATACTGAGCCGTTCCGTCGATAATATAAAAGGCACTTTCTACTCATCAAATACGCTGCACTAAGAAATAAATACGACGCTGTTACTTGAAATTAATAGTAAGAAAAGTAATATGTTTAACTCCATAACGCGAATGCGACTTCCGTTGCCCTTACTGAAGAAGGAGTAATAGACTTGGAAAATCTACGCTGTCCTGTAGATGAACCTGAAGGTGAAGTTCGACCACCCCCTTCTAGTTGCTAGAAAGATAGTGCAGCGCAGGCTAAGAATCGAATATGAATCTAACCGAAAACAGGAAATTATTATGGCCGAAATACAGTTTTTGTAATTTTCGATACATTTGGGCATTACTAGCTGTACAGGAATTGCATTCATTAAAGGCAACTGTACCTTAAATAGGTTAACATAAATTGGGAAGGCAAAAGTGGCATTACAAACAGGGTACACAATGAACGACATTGTTTAAAAGTTTAAAGCACGATTCGGTTTACACAAATACAATGGCACCGTAAAAGTAAATTCTACTAGGCTGACAAATTATTTTCAATATTTTGCCTGTTACAAGAGGCCTCATCGTCGTTAAACGGCGATGATGCAGCTCTACAGATTATACATATGTAGATTATGAATTCGTATGAGCCCCGCTAGGTGACCTTAATAGGGAAGCGTATTCAACTTTCACCCTTTTTTTCAATCAAAGTCATCAGCTTTTAAATCACCAGTGCCATTTTGGGCCCTTTTCGATCTTGTCCTGTCCACATCTCTTCAATGCTGCCCGTACGTTTATTCTTATTCACAGTTTCTAAGCAGAAATGACTATATGGAATAATTATTCATTTGTTCATAATTATTTTAGTGAAATTATTTAGTGCTTATGGTATCGGTATGCATTCTTTCATTTGAATGATTTTATATAACCCCAAAGTCAATTACAAATAGTTTGGCTAAAACCAACAGAGAATTTTCGTACATCCAAAATTCAAGCTCCATCTCAGTGCTCTCCGTCTTATGCCAAAAGGACAAAATGATAATCATTTCTACAGAATGTACTAGTTCTGCATTTGGGTACCTTGATCTGATACAATGCTTTCAAGCATTTCGCGGCCCGTAGGTTTCCCAGTGCTTCTTATCAATCTATGTGAACCACCAAGCACTCGTGTTACCCTCTTTATAACATGTAAAAGATAGAATAATGCTAAGAAAGACAGGAGACACGACCAATGTCAGAACAATGTCGAACTCTCAGCTAGAATTGGGAACTTTGGAGTGCCTTTTCCTCGTAACTTGAAATCTAACGCGATGGCAACCAATTTTATGGCATCTGTTTGCGTGTACTATTAGTATGAGGTTATACTGAATATACCTTATTCACTTTGCACCTATTTAGAGTTTAAAATTTCGTACTTTTGTCAAAGGCATTTAGCTCTTTATGCTTTCAACCGGAGTGTTTCATTAAGAATAAGGTCACATAAGATTTTCAATCCTTTTCCTATATCTTTGTCTGGAGTTATTTCACCTTTACGACAGAAGGTATCCTCACAAGGTCAGGGTCATAGATCTTCGGTTTGTTTAAATCATAGAGGTTCTACTCCAAGCTATCTAAATTTTTAAATATTTTTTTAGGTTATTAGTGGTAGAAGACACTGGTAACAGAAAGTTGCTCACCCTAGAGAAGTTCGTCGATTATCTTGACCGTAAATGTTGCTCAAAATGTAACATTCGTTGGTTTACTGAACTGTACTATGACTTTAAACTGCACATCTTATAAATTCTAAAATATTTTAAATTAAATTTTATTTTTCGTGCTAAAAGATAATGTTTTGCCACTTTGACAAATATTGTCGTTTAATCATACATGAGCTATTATAGCTGTGATATGCTGCATGCTATTCTTAAATTGGTACGAGTTTCACAGGACTGCTTATATCACACCGCTTTACCATCCCTAGGATAAACCATTTTTTCTTCTCGTATCTTCACTATCCATGTGTCGTACCATAAATATTGTGAAAAATCGAGTCTCACATTTGAATTTGTATTCTACACCCAACACTTAATCAAGGTGTATTAGCTTTTTGGTCACTGAATTACAATATTTTTTTTACATTTAGCGTTTCCATGCATTGTTTAAAAAATAATCGCTTCACCTTTCCCTGATCAAAATATCCAATGCAAAATTTCGCGGACTTCTCCCCACAATAATGGCCTACCGCATGTGACACCGGGGTGAGTTGGATTCCCATCGTAGGCTCGTCGATCACCGGGTGCTGTAACAGTTCTAACGATAGATAAGCCTCATAGCTTAAAGTTTTAAACCCACCGTCCCGGGCTCTTATGTGTGGGAGGAAGGGGCTCCTGAAAAGGGTTTTTTAATCTGACTTCCTGGAAGGGTTGGTTCTAGTGGTTTCAACTAAAGCTTTTAATGCACACTCGCCGATAGAGTCAGTTACCTAATAAAGAATTCTGCATGCAAATCCTTGTTTGAACAGGTAGTCCTTGAACTAAACCCTTGGTCAACCCTCTATGGGGCCCGCCCGAGAATTACTTACGCAAAACGAAAAAACCACTTCATTTAGGGTCTCTGGTGCCTCCGGCGTCCCTGACCGCTTTCAAAGTCCTTCACCCTTAGTACCGGATTCTAAATTGTTTGGGAAAGCCCAGAGCTCGTTAACGCGCAGGTCAATGATGATCGACATTTGTCCAACTCTCACCTAGGTGTTATCTGTCAAGAAAGCACAAGGATAAAGAAAACACTAGTGAAAAAGAGAGCAATCTACGCGTTTATATGATTTCGTTATAGCAGCATTTCTTCACGAGTTTACACAAGAAGGTTGTACGAACGTGAATAATAATAATAATAATATTGTTATTTGCTGAATAATTATGTATCAAAGATATAATATTCTCACAAGCTATTTTTAAAAAAGGTAATCTTATATTTTAATATTCGTTCGATGATATTAATTTATGTCTATAACATGTAGAGGGGATAGAAAATTACAACTGTTGAAATTCCACCATTTGTAAGCTTCTGCCCAATGCAAACAGTAGGTATTGAATTTAGGTGCGAAAGCTACAATTCTCCTACACCAATAGGCCACTAGGATACCGTCATATATCGTAATATACCGTAATAATATAAAAAATTACTACTTGCTACAAGTGCATTTTTACTGGTTGATGCATTCTCCGATGTTTGCTGTTTTGTAGATCGTTCAGGGCAGTCCGCCCTACTATTCTTTAAGCCCAGTAACCACCTGTGACGAACATCCTATCATTACCAGCGATCTTTGGTTATGTGATACAGCCCTAATTTTCCTTTTGATACAAAGTCCCCCTTTAAGCGAGGCCGTCTAACGACTGGAAGGCTGCGGACCCATCAAAGCAAAAAGTATCCTCAAAGGTTAAAATCGCTGAAGGCTATGAGGAAGGTAAAAAAAATTCAATCAAAATTCTTTAAATGTAATAATAAGGTAGTTATAACACTTCGTCAACATATAACGTAATAAGGATCTGTTTTATTAGGTTTTACTTAAGCCGGATTGAACGACATGAAGCTCTAGTATGAATACTCGCGCCACTGATATTCTTGGCTATCTAATCAGTAGCATCTAAAAAGAAGGGCGAAATGCATCATCTGAGAGTGTTTCCGATTTTGATGACCTACACGTCTACGTTAAAATTAACTAAAGCTAGTCCTGATCATTTGAAATAAAGGTTAAACATTCATTTTCAAAGAAAGTTGAAGTTACGTAGTAATGTCTGTTTAATTCTTCAATATCAATTTCCCAAACACGCGCTATCTTGACACTGTGCTGTTTCACTTAAAACTACCTGGTTGTTTTTCGAACCTTTATGAGTATCTGATACATAAAATACTTTATAGAGCAAAATCAAAAAAAGAAACGTGGTGGCCACGCGGCCATTGATGTGACGGTTTACGCTTTCCTCGATTATGTGTAAAAAAGGTTGTAGGATTAACATGATCCTTAAAGTTGTCATACTTCTTAGAAGTCAGAGTGGTTTACACTGTGGCGTCAATAGGGGAAAGAATGGAGATCTCCTCTGCATCTGCTCTCGCTGTATATTGATTTTACAAAGTGAACTTACTTTATGCTGAACTGCCTGAAAGGGCGACTTGGTTGGAAGCCCTCAGTTAAAAGCATAAATAACATTACTTAGACAGCTACTATTGAAAAACAACGAGACTTTAAATTACAGGAAGGTTGACGGGGTAAGGAACTTATGGGCATGTAATGAACTTGTATGATTTGTGCTTTCTTTTGAATCATTATAAATTAAAGTGTAATCTTCTCTCCAGGCATAAATTCACTTTATCTTTTTCTAACGGCTTCGTTCAATTTTCATATTTTTTAGCTTGTGCATGACATGCACTCGTGAAAAGCTGATTCAACATTTTTAAACGGTGGGTTCCATGGCTTTGATCCAATTAAAGCGCTACTTTTAACAATATTAATTTTAAAACATAGCATGAAATTATGTGTATGTCATATAATTAGAGATGGACGTTTTCCTATAGACCTAGTAGGAATCAATCCAGCCCTCTGCATAAATAAGCACTCAAAGCGCTACTACCACACTCGTGCGCAACCGGATATCAAACGCTTTCGTTGAGCTCTTTACCCATTTTATGTGCTGCATATTTTAGTCGTCTCAAGGTCAAATACAATCCCCTCCGGGGTTCAACCCTTGGCGGGGTTCACTGGTAATAGGCTTTCCGATGAGGCCCTTCTAACCCTTCACGAGTTTACCAACTTCGCGTGGAACTGCAATGCTCGAAGCGGGAGCTGATTAAGATCAGCCAGCGTCGATCTGTAAAGCAATTGTATGTCGCTTGCTTGAGTAAAGCGACGCCTTTTCTTCTTTTATAAACGTACACTTCATGGATAGTATCTTACTACCGTTATTAAGCCAAGGCACAACGGTCACCTGCGCAACAAACGCAAAGGTTAGCTCATTGGCTCGTCCGTCATCTCATTCTATATGCAAGCAGTGTCGCCAACGTCTTCCGCACATAGCATCAGGATGCGTTTACGGATATATTTCATGCTCTCACTTTACGCGGTCAACGACAGTTCGGCGGAAGAGCGTGCTCCGAGTAATTTCCTAGTTGAATGCGCCAAAACTGGCACAAAATCTTGTACACTTACTGTGTTTGGCCACAAGTCTAATGGCGCATTCTATTGCATGGCTGGAAAATGCGAATATCTTATACAAGTCTGCGATATCACTGAGTGCGGAAGGGTACATCTGAAAAAGTTTAATCTCATTTTAAACTGTTCTCCTCAACGGTTACAAATAGAAGCAAGAAGATATAGTGCTGGCCTAACAAGGAAAGCCTGGTCCACCTAGCTCCCGCTTGTTTCGTCACACACGATCGCTCCACAACATCGCTATCGAACAATATTACCGTTGTAGCAGTAACCGCTGTGTCTTAGTTTCACGTCCTTGTTCGATCCAGGCCTGTACAACCTTACTCTGGTAGTGTAAGCTACCTAAGTTGAAATGAAGCAGTCGCTGAGGTGGGGCTTAACCCTTTCGAGCCTAGTGGGCCTCTCAATCCTCTCTTTCCTAACTCGTTCAGATCAAGGCTCCCAGCCAGACGCTCAATTCTGGGTTGCGCTCTGTAAATGGTGACGCTCAGACGATCCACCCGCTCTGAAGCCGCCAAGGTGGGGTGACGGTGTCGATCGTCCCACAAAAGGGTGGCGCGAAGACTCTGAACAGGGCGTGTGGGTCAGTAACCTGATTAAGAACCGAACGGGCATGAACAGGGCATTAGCTAAACCAGGGCGTAAAATATTACACTAGTTTTTACCCAGCTTAAGCTGAATTAGTTGTGGCGCTGGCCCAGATCAAATAGAAAGCGAGCTCGCATCCTTTACAAAAAGACGAACCGTATGTTAGCTAAGGCAACAACTCGGAAAATGAGTCAACACCTTAGAGAGTACTTCCTCGAATATTATTACAAATTAATTAAGTACTGTCGACTTAAAAGTCTAGCCCGCAATTCGGCATAATAAATACTAAAGTGTAAACGAAATTCAAGCGTATGTTAACATGGAGACGTTACTTAGTTAGCATGGTATGTTATGTAAGCCTGCTGATGAACGAGCTTTACATCTGTATCACTGCGGGTAAATAACTTTTCCATTCGTTGTTATCGCTTCTACTTCTCATGCTTCCATTTGTTCACTACAAAACAATCAGTAGCTTGTAGAGTTTTCTCCTCCAAGGTGTTTTTCTAGGCATTATTGCGAGGATCGTGAGTGAGGTTTGACTATCGAATTCGGTAGCCCATCTAGAAATAAATTTCCGTTTCTTCTTTTTCCAAGCCCTGTTCGTCTTTTCTTTGTGAACCCCTCCTGAACCCGTCCGTAGGGAGGCAGATAGATCCCGACGGCACACACCTCTGACGGTCTACCCAATGGATTCGTATTTTCGTCCTTATTCTTTCGTTCTTGCCTTAGTAAATCCTCGTTTTTCTCCTTTCTTTTCTTGTGCTCTCTTTGCTTTTTCACACGTATGTTATTCTTTGCTTTAGTGTCTACCTTCCTCGGGCCGCTGGACCAGCAGATGCTTCGAGTTTCTTTGTGTTCTCCTGTTTCTTATTCGCCCTTCTACTTATGTATCCTTCCAGGGGCTTCACTCCTGCTTTTTGGCCCATTATCACTACCGACGGCGTCGTCTTGTCGTGTTTCAGCCTGCCTTCGTTCCCCTCTTTCTCGAGCTCTCTGTACTACCCCTCACGTGTCCAACGTCCATCGCCAGCTATTACATCTGCAGAATCAGCAGAAGCCTTTTTACTTCTCACAAATCGCTCAGACACCCTCCTGTACTTTCTCCTCCTCTTTCTCACAACCTATCTAGACGGTCATTTCTTACCAGTATACCACTACTGCCTCTACTGCTGGCACTATGGAGCCCTTGGCGAGTACTGCTGTTCACAGCTTTGCAAATAGTCGCTCCACTCCGCTCACATGTATTACATTGTATCGCCCTCTAACACTTTCTTTCTTCCCTCTCCTTTCCGTAATGCTTCTGTGCATGTGTTTCGTTATTCTACTAAAACCGGACCTCGTGATGAAAATCATGAAGAGCTGCAGACAACTTCTGTAATTGTACAAGTGTGAATTCGAATGGGGTGAAGTGAATGTCAAGCTAAAGAATATCGCCATATATGCGCATTGGTGTCCATGTCTACCAGATAGCCGACTCATGATGACAGGCAAAGAAGCTACGAAATTCTAATATGTGGTTGTGGGTTGTGCACCACAATCCATTTTCATCTGAAGAAATCCCGCGGTGACCTTGGCCGTGTTTGACCCACATGAATCAAGGCGGCCTCGACAGAAACGAGGTCACCGTTGTATAGCATTGATGCAGTGAGGTCATTGGAGTTTAACACAGTATGCGTTAAATGGGTTTCTTGAAGCCAGGTCAAGAGGCCTTTGAGGAACCTCTGCTGACCCCGACATCAGGAGCCATAAGCGCGTGGGAGGAGGTTAGAGGTTGTAGTACCGCCTAATCCGGATCGATTTCGCTTGTGCTCCGGATGCGACTGGCAACGAGGTTAGTTCTGGTCGGTGTACAGCGACAATTAGCGGGAAAAATGTAAATGTACCTGAAAACGATGTAAGCAATATTAGACGTAACGGTTTGTTGTGTGCTAAAAATTGAGTAAATACGACTCTTCTCTTAATATATTACACCAACAACATGCTCCACGTACTAATCTTGGTGCTCTCATATCGAGCTACATCATGTGTTCATCGGTCCAGGAAGACTCACTCGACGACTGAACTGCCACGGTCACGAGTTCTAGCGTTCGATCCTAAATATAAACACCCCAGTCCAATAGGTCGTACGAGGAGCTTTATAGAATGACCTCGGTTACGTAATTCTAGGTCATACTAAGCTAGTCTCTTACAGCGAGTGGTGCGATTTTACAACGCCGCGGTTGAAGCGAGCCGACTAAACACGGCAACAAATCTGTTATACGGTGGAACGGATCAGTAATGCCAAATCAAAATAGTAAAAGCGGGTTACCTGTTACTGACGTTGATTGGCGCAACCTAACACAGCAAAATAAATCGTTAAATTTTTATGGGAAGCTGTTCAGTGGAGCCCTAAGTAGAAAATTCAACTTAGTCCCGTGCATTAATTTAATACGTTACTTTGACCTGGTATTCAATCATTTTTTTGTGTGAAATTTAATTTACTACTTGAATTTAGAGCCCTGCCTCCGGTAAATGATTTGTATAAGTAGCAAACCAGAGACATACTAGAGAGGAGCATTAAGTATAGAAGTAAAGCTAACAAAATGTATATAGATATAGATCAACCGCCAGTAGAAATCTCTAATCTGAGACTGCTCCTTAGAAAGTCCTCGTACTCATATAATTTTGCCGTATTCATATCTGTGCAAGTTTTTTCCAGTTGCAAAAAAGATCATGCCTTTTAGACACTACTTCGTCTTGACTTAGTCATATTGACGAGTCAACATAAATAAGGTACAGCAAAAATGAATGTAAACCTAATCTCTACTAAATCTTAACTGTTTTTCATTTGATGGATTGCAGGTTTCAACTAGAACAAACAAGTATAAGATTATGATGTTGCTGTGACGTTCAGCCGTGCGCTGATTTAAAGTAAAGGATGGCAACGGCTGGCGAAAACGATGCAGTACAATTATGATGGTGGAGCACATTAGAAGGAATCAATCGCTGACACACTGGCGTTTTCCGCACGTCGGAAGCAGTAGAGTCTCTGGAGGCGTCCAGTCGAATGCATAAACGTGAACCATACGAAATTCAGTAAAATCGATAAGTATAGACGAAAGACGGGATTTGGTAAGATCGACGATTCGTTCAGATTTATATTTGTAAGAGACAGTGCGTTGCTTCGAGTGATATAGACTGAAGCCATTCCCGATATACAAAAACAACTATGGACTCGTTGCCGCGTTTCCATCGGTGGGGTTCGAGCGTTGGTTTGAGCGAGAAAAGTCGCCACAAATGGAGCTCCGCCAGCAATATCACTCGACAATCCCATGCAGGTAGCGTATCGGATAGAGAAATTAGGGTCGCGAAGAAATCTTATATATATACGGATCTATATACCTATACTTATAAATTTTATATGCGTATATAGTTTTTAAAGTATTTTCTCAAAGCTGACTTTATCTACTTTATCTACACATATTTTGTATATATATATATATATATATATATATACGTCGTGCCATAACAGTAGAACAACTAATC